>QNGE01002587.1:0-109572 GCA_008508345.1 Paragonimus westermani
TTCCGTTAGATACGATATTACATTAATACGAGTGAATCGCTAATCTGTCTTTCTTCGGATGCAAATTTGAAGCAGTGCCTGCGTGAAGAGACTCGCCCTGATCCACAGATATTTGGTGTGATATTTTGATAAGAATCGATCATACGTGCACCGTAACTACTGGCTCAAGTCTTTCTTGATATTCCCTCCCACGGGCCCACTTTTTTGTCTCTGATGTTTATCAACACCTGCTTGCCTAAAATTGGTTTTCGACCAGATTCATACTACTTATCTGTTTTCGGTAGCTAAACCTCTAAGAAAATATTCACTGTTGATGATGCCACTCCAGGGTGAATTGACACAAATTGTTTGCTCTCTCCCTTGTGTGTAGTAAAACGTTTTCCATCATTAAAACATTCTGAAATGGTGGCAAATTCTGATTTTTTTGGATCAAATACTTAATTGAGATGAATTTTTGGAAGCTCAATGATCTCGCAACTGCAAATGCTGGTAGCCTGCATGGCTAACGAGCGACTGATTGACTGCTAACTGATGAGAAATCGGTGATTTGGACCCCGTGAATTGACAACAATTTGTTCTCGCTGGCATATTTTGAAATGAAGCAACAATCTTGGATAAAATTCACGGATAGAAATTTCGAAGACACGAATTTCAGCGCCCAGCCCAAAATAAGTCACACGTAAGCATCGTAAAACCGTTAATAGAACAAAGGTTCATGGGTGATTAGCGTCAGTCACCCTGGTCGAACCTGCCATGTCAAAGAACGCAACCTTGGTTCTCGATTCGCTGCGGTCACTTCTCGAAATAGGCTGTCCAGATTACTTTGCTTTATGCAGTCCATCCATCGACCAAACATTTTAAGACTAGTCCGTTTTATCTACCACCTTTCCACCCGATTGGTTAATATATCCGTAGCACTTAACGCATTTGGACGAAAGTTACCAATGTAGTCATCCTGGAGAATGTGACCTTTTGTTGTGAGGTGACCTAATCTCCCATGTAGGACTTTACTGGTTGGTCAGAGTATTATCATCTTGGAATATTTGGTCACTGTGGATGGGCAATATTCGCAGTACGCATACCTGTATTAAGTCCTCGTTAATCAAACTGTTAGTGGTATGACAGGGAACGACTAGGTCGCTGGTTTAAACTGACTTTATATTATCTCGTGCATAGACTGAATCATTCTGCACCCTGCAATGTCCATGTGGTCGTTCAGTAAGTGTTCCCGAATGTCCATCTGCATACGCTTCCATTTAACTCCTTGTAGCATAATTGTGTTTTACCAGTGCACCTTCCCTGTTTTGACTGACCCCCACTTTCTAGTCTTTGCTAGTCAACAAAGCGAGCTCGACTGACTCGTGCTAAGCGGAAAAAGTAAAACTGACTGGGTGTTTGAACGGTATCCGACGAAGAACGTCATTACCGAGCTCGATTTGGTGAGCTACAGTGACAACAACAGCCAATATCTGAATGTGAATTCTCCGTCCGCATGCAAATATGCAATGCTGGTGAGATTTATCGGGAGAGCGTTTGGAAATTTGTTGTTTGATGTCATGTGTGCGTGAATTTTCAATAGTGTTTAGGGAACAACGGGGAAAAATGCCTGGTTGACTGGTCAAGTGGTCTGTTTTGTGATCGCTTCGGCTAATCACACAAAAATCTTTCACAGAGGTGAAACGAGTTTTACCGGAATCCTCGTAGTGTTTCCAGTGAGATGGTAATAGAAATACAATTGAATTTATCAATTCTTGTTCAAGTATGTTTGAGAAAATAAGTCACTTAAAAACTATATCACTCAAGGCTCATGTGCTCTGCCAAGTTACAACAACGTATTACAAGGTTGTGACTAACACTACGGGGGCTTAATTCCTCAAAAGACGAATCAGATTATCAGGTGATACGCTTCGTTATGTACACGCTTTAATAAGAAATGGATTCAACTGTTACCTAAGGTTCACTTGCTAAATAAATGTTGCCACAGTAATGCTTTGATTGTTTCGGAGTGGTGTTAGAACACCTAACTGCGTGGAAATCACCAATATGGTTTCACTCAAATTTGGTAGTATCGTGACCAAAACCATCACAGAAGAAGATTACTAAAACTGGAAACGGTGCCACCAGACAATAAAAGTTCCGATCTACCAAACTAGACCGTAATCAAAAAGACGGGTTTGTTGCTCTTTTGGGTTATGCAAACAAGGATTGTGATTAAACGAGAGCTATCGATCCAGGTTATGATACACAACATTCCACACAAACCTAAAACAACAAGAGTAACCTGGAAATATGCTGGAATCTCTAAAGTGATATGTAGTCCAAATGACACTATACCTGTCCCTGCTTTAAACCCAGTTAGTCTGTTTCAGGTGCAGATTGGTGTTTGTATCAGATCACCTACTGTTTACCTGTTTTTGCTTAATAATATCGAACCACAACGCTCACATTTACATAATTTCCTGTTTGGGTTTGTAATAGATTCTGCGGTTCAGTCTACCTGGTTCAAAGTGAACACTGCACGTGCCTGCTTCGTATGTCTGTTTGCCATTAGGAAAAGTAGATTCGCGTGCTTCTCACCCATAACACCAACGCTATATCAACTGACTAATGAGTTAGCGCTCTGGCACTGCGGTGCTATCTCGGTTCCCCTGAAAACACGTAAACTCGGTGGCCATGTGCTAAGCAATTCAAACTATTAATAAATCATATTTTGTTCTGTATAATTCATTCTTAAATCAAACCCGGTGGCTAGCGTATTGAATATGTGAAATGATCATTTGTTAGAAATTTGTCTCATATCAATCTTTGGTTGAGACAGTCTTAAAAACCACGCATGATGGAATTTCGGTGGCCATTAATTCCGCATACTACTCAATTTTTATTGACCAGGTATCACATATTTCTTGACCTATCGATTCTTGATTCATTCTAGCATGTTATTTTAAGGTAATCGACATAACTAACTTAGTATGTTTTAAACATACGTGACTGCTGCATTTTTGGTCAATACTTTGAAGCTCTTCCCTATTTTCACACAGTTAGGACAATTAAATATCGTATGACTATTGAGGAATTTTTAAGTGAACTAGTATCATCAACATCCGCATTCCTTCTGCTGATTGCGAACCTTGGGGTGGAGACAAGTTCATCTTAGTTTAGTAGTTGGAAACAAACCTACTCATAGTTCATTCCGCTGGTATAATTTTGTATTATTTCCTGTCTCATTCTGTTATGTTGTTTTGTGAGTTCTCCCAGGTGGTCTTTTAATTTTTTCATTCCGGTGAGTATTTCACACGACCAGTCTGAGTACAGTGGACTGTTCTTTCAAATTGTTTGTTCTTCTATCGTTTTTATCGGACTAATCGCATTTGATTTTCCAGTGTTTACGGACTATTTTCCATTGTCATCTAACTCCGTTCGCAGGTAGGTTTTGTCAGGTTGTGTAGAAATATTGTGAAACACGAGGGTATCACCGGTCTGTTTCGTGGTCTTGGTCCCAATATGCTCAAAGTCATTCCGGCGGTGAGCGTATCATACGCTTGCTACGATCAGTTGCGTGTGTGGATGCATATCAACAAATGAGAAGTGTGTGCACAAACGCACGCGATAAAGGACCACAGAGAGTGAGAGAGAGAAGGTAATCAAGAACGAGGCAAAGGCACATCGGACGATCCACGTGCCCATACTTACTTGTCCTGAACAGCATCGTATTGCAACTTCCAAAACTGTAACCACATTGCTTCGCACTCCTCTCTGACTTTCAGTTGTAAGGTGCACGCGCTAACCTGTACGGCTTTCAATCGATGGAATTTTTATCGTTTTTCAAACGCCAGCGAACTATTCTCATCTCTGTATCGATTTACCCCAGTTAATTGATGTGCAACAAATTGGCCAATTTGTATAGAATTCTTATTTTTGTTTACTGTCTGTGTTTCTTTCGTCCGTTTAGATGGGTTCTTCAATTCTAATGAAGTAGCACGTTTCTCAGCGTATGAATGGTTGTCGAACTCTGTATGATGATGGGCTGCATTTGTATGTTTCACCTTAGCGTTTTGCTATATTGTGCACGATCAGGACTTTTGTCGCACTCCAACTGCGACGTTCTCAAGTGTGTTGTCAATGGAACGATCTTTACTCATATGTTTGACAATAGATTGAGAATGTGTATACCATTATCTAAAAGTTGCTCACAAGTGGTGACTAACTACTGGTTACAGCTTTTGAATTCGGCTAAGCGTCCATACTGGACCCTTTTATAAAAAGTGTGAAAGTCTAATTTTAGTCTTGCTGCGACTATCCTCGTCACATTCTGCGATTCACCATCCGGTCCATGCTACCATGAGACAACTGTACTGGGCACCAGATTGCTGATCTTATATTGGATAAAGTCAGATTATCACATCTATACATTTATCCACATTCTCCTAGGTGTATTGCTTAGGTTGCATGGTTAGGTAAGCTACAAAAATTATCCTGTTAATTTCAAGCAATGCTCCCGCGATCACCACTTTCAGTCAAGTTGAATTTGGTGAACAGTATACTGGTTAGGAGTAGGTAGCCGAAGAGTTGATTGAATTTGAGCACTATGCTCATTAACTCTCATTCAGAAAAACTGTAAGACTGAAGCTTGTTAAATTCCAATAGTAGCGCACATCTCAGCCCTGTTTGGGAACATAACTCTGAATTGCATACCCGCATTACTCCAGGAAATTAACACTGAACATGATCAACTGATTCATCTAAATATTGACCCGGAATCCGTTTTCAGCAGTGCTAAATCTGGTTAAAAGAATTGGAGCATCGTGGAGAATGAAACTAAAACCACAAAGATTAGACCAATCGGGTTATGGATCTTCAGCGTATAAGAGATCGAATCTTATTCAGAGTTGATTGTCTTCCTGTTGGGCATGTGATTTCTAGTAACAGTGACTAAAAGATACATTAAAAAATCCTAGTAGCTGTTTTACTTTAGAATCCTGAAGTATCTTCGGCTTGAAGGACTTGAACCATCTTCAGATATTCTACAATCGATGTCTACTTTCATTCACATGCACTGGGTAGCACCGACAGGTATTAAACATGGATCTTAGGAATCAATTTTAAAGGCGATAAACGAGCTGATTTCTTTGTTAATTCATAGATGGTTGGATTACTTATAACTGATGCCAACGTACTGTTTGCTAAGTCAATCACATCGTCAATGGTTGAATGACTCGTGTCCTACCAGAGACTGACTAAACATGATACGACGAATATCGTCGTTGTTCCATTGCATTGCTCATGAAGCTAAGGTATCTAGTGAATCCGGGTTGCGTAAGTAACAATGTCGTCGCTGTGTAGATGTCAACGTAATTTTGTGACTCACCTAGCTAATTACGAAGTGTGGGCAACTTAATATTGACCGTCATAGGGTTTACAGCAGGAGTTTCTCGTCTCGTGAAAGATTCACAGTCTTTAGAGAGTACACGTAACCACGGATGAGTTGCCTTCGGGAATAAGTAAGATGACAATTATCTGTTTCACATGGACTCTGCTCCCGGAACCTTATCAGCCAGACCAATTGTCCATTCTGGAATACATAACTCTGAGAATTGGTGGGCCGATGAACTCAGAAATCAGCCTTTCGAGGCCGTTAGGCTGATATCAGAACAATATGGATGCGCCTCCCCCTCATTTGTGTTGTGCCTTCGTTACTAGATGTTTACATACGTCTGGTGACTCAAAATTCCCCCGGCCGAATACTCCCAACTGACCTTAACTGAAGTGAAGCCGACTCGAGAAATGTTACGATCGAACGTACCAAAACGTGATCACTCAAAGGAATGGGTTTCGCATCCAAACACTATTCGAGTGCCTACCATAAGTGGGGTCACCAGTATTGATGAATTAAGTGAGTAGCACACCAATACGTTCATCTTTTCCACCCCAAATCGAGTAATGTAAGTGTCAAAGAGAGGATTGGTAGCGTTAGCCGGTTCGGACTTGACTGAGACAGAGAGTCGCACGCCCCACTTTGGAACTAATTAGCCTCGGTGCGACAAATGAGTTTGACTTGATTTTAAGAATACTCGAGATAATTTAACAGGTGGTTGATTAAACCACTTACCAAATCGTCACACTTGAGTGGCCGCATGCGATTCCATGTGAAATAATTATCGCATTAGGCTATTCAGGGTGAGTCCAGGATCGCTTGGCCATATATTTTCCCTCTGTGAAGCTTGTTTAATCTGTATGCACACTATTATTCATGGTAGTGTGAATATACAACAAAATGGAAACCTGTTTTAGACGAATGTACGGGCTCTCCAAGTCTTTGGTGAATGACGATTTCACCTCATCCTTGTGTGGCTGCTTTTTGTTCACTGTAATAGCTTCTGTTTATCTCTTTAAATTTCATGCCCACGATGATCAGAAAGACAAGTTAACGGCAGATTGCACTGGATTTTAATTGGAACTGCTGACTTTCGAATAAGGCCTTGTAAATGTTTAATCCACAAAGTGAATACTTCGGTCTCCGAGACTGTCGAGTATGTCGGCAGAATGAAAACCTATAGAACAACTCGCTGGTCCATGCTAAATACCAGTACTGCAAGAAAACCGCACTAATGCAACGCCGATGCAGAAGTTCGTGGAAATGGCCACACTCTCGCAGCAAAAAATACAAAAAATATTAACAAGAACGAGAAATTGCTACATTTATGCGTTTCCCAAACATTTAGCAAAAGCGGATTGTTGTGCATTTCGTTCGAGATGATCCGCACATAGTTACTGCATGATTAACTGACCACCTATACCTAAGTCCAGTACATTTAGTGTACAAGATTCACCGTAGCGACAACAGTTTGTTGCAGACAATCTAAAATACAGCAGAATTTTACATTCCCTAAAGCATCGCAGCTGTATGTGACGTACGAACATATCCTTCCTAAAAAAATACAGTGGTCATTAAAACGTGTGCTGATAAACCAAACGGTTGTTATATTGAAACGGTTCCAATTCAACGTTCTGTCTCCGTTTAGCCTGAAGCACCAAAAACCAATGCATAAAACTGTCGTTACATGAAACGAAAAGACAGACACATTCGGAACAACGAATATCCCAGAAATCTGTCCGTGTCAGGTCTCTTGCTGAAATACAATACCAGAGTCTATCCGCCTACTATCCACTCAATAAAGCCCGACAGCAAAACTCCCAACAAGTCAGCAGTAACGATGTGACAAACAAGTGATCTCCTTGATTCGTCCTCAAACCTATACGGATACATAGGTTCCATCAAGAAGTATCACGTCACGAAATGTTACCCCGGCTGGATTATGTGCATGTGACAACGTGTGAGTCGGTTTTTCAACCACGTTGTTAGAAAGGTAAACGGAAAATTTTCATGGAACCGTTTGACTGACATCAAGATAATGAACATTTCAGAATTTGCCAGGATAAACAACACAACAAAAGAATGCGTCCCTCAGGAACTTTGCAAAACGACAACAGAACGTGAATATACACCAGCTTGTTAATTACTTGATCATTGTCTGGTTAGTGAGGGTCGGTCGTTTTCGCTGATGTCTCACGAGAGCACAACGTCCGAATACTAGGTTTAAAAATACTACAGCTGTTTACTAATTTCCAACCGAGTTTAATTGCCAACGAAATAATCATCGGGTAGTTACATGCAATGGGAATAAACTAAATTATCGATCAGGTTAATGAACTGAAAGGTTTCTGTGGTGCACACGGATGTTAAACACAACACTCAACATCTGATGAAGGTGTATTATGGTTGAAAGAAAACCAAACCTATTCTGTAATCACGGGTGACTTGGTATGAGTCACATGCTGCCGAGTCAAACGTGCAAAACTAAACGGAAGAGAGTGGAAATCGCAGATTGTGGCATGAGTAGGAATCACTCAACTGATGAGCATTCTCGTGAAACAATCCGATCCTGCTGAATTCCGATGAGCCCAAAACACTTGTGTTATGTGTCCACGTGGTGAACCCAAGGCTTATGTGAATGCCCCTTCAAAATTTATCCTGTCGATCACTCCAGTAGGACATAGGGACAAGATAGGACAGTGCGAAATCAAAATTCTATCTGCTAGCCTCCACGTCCGTTCCGTTCATACGCGAACAGTGATCAGTTCACTATGATACACCATATGATGTACATGTTTGGTGGAATCCGGGAGAATGACGGGAGCACAATAAACAATGAAGAACACGTGTACTAGTCATAGCAACATGTCTGAGTCAAATATTCACAGTAATTATTTGGAATTACCATTGCGGTATTTTCGAAAACGTACTCTCCACTGCGTGATATTATCAGTACAGATTGTTGGACCATAGCTCACTATGGGCGGTCGAGTTCATTTATCAATTCGTTCATGAACACCAAAAGCCAATCAGAATNGAGTTCAAATCCCGGCCGTGGCAAAGATATGCACTACTGACGAGCTCTAATGAGAGCGAAACTCGAGTCCAGTGCTTCTTTTCGAAAGAGACTGGTTGGAAAGTCTCTCCGAATGCGAACGCTGCGATCAAATATGAGTGATCAACTCGAAAATAAACCAAATCCCCGACTACTCATCATGATGTACCTACCGAAAATCGGTCCACGTCGATCACGGTGAGTGGCTAACTACGCCCAAGTGTGCACCAACTGAGGTTCAGGGTGGTTATTTGGCGTAGGTCTGCGTACAAGCCGTGTTTCGTTCTGAAGTGAAAATCGGAAACGGACGAGATAAGTGAGGACACGCAATTGGTCGTTTATCGTAAACGAGCAAATATGCATGCAGACACTGGGTGTGAACGATTGCTAACTCAGTCGCATTGTGATAACCGTAGGCGCTCAACATCAATGAGGTTACTTTTTTCCTCAGCAGTTTAATATATTTGCGTTATACCCCAATTGGATTCACATTCTCTTCTTCATATTTGTGTGTGCATATGTTCGACCCATGTAGTTAATGTGTCATTCGAACTGTGTAGCGTATAAATTAGTTTATGTGCAACGTGGTCTATAATTCAAAAGAACAGTTGTCTTGAAAAAAAGAGCTGTAAGTTTGACAGTAAGTATGGTAGTCATGAATTAAATGTATTCTATAAAAAATGTGTTAAGACAGTGTACTATTAACCATACTGGGACAAAAATTTATCATCTAATTTCAATTTCTACAAGCCTGCTTATTACGATGGCTGTAGCTTTCAGGTATTTGCGAGACATAAGTCATGTTGTTGTGAATCATCAGTTTCATACACAGATCATTTGTTCTGTAAGAATAGTCATGTTCCCAAAAGCCAACCGAATTATTTCCCTCGTCCGAAAAAGAGTTGAGAGGCTGTTTTTCTACCGCATGTACCTTTGTGTACGAAGCAGACGTAGGAGGAGATAGGTGTATCTTTTCTGATTTTCCTGTTTGCACATAGACAAATACAACAGAATTAAAACACATGATGCAGGTGGCCGATGCATAAGTTACCCCGTCGAAAAATTGAAACAAATATGTTCGCGCAATTAGAACAAGAGCACGATTTGCGAAATGATGGTTCATTGCACAGTGACTGCAGGTGGGCAACAGTTATTCATCAGTGACTGAGCAACTGTCTAAAACGCGAGTGAATGGAAGTAATCTTTCGTCATTACTTTTGCGCGCACAATACGGATTTCTGAAACTCCACTCACTCGATCAACCAAGTTGTCATTAAATGAACTACTCCGATTTTACCAATGGCCTTCCGATAACATTTACAAATTATCGAGTTAGTTGATTAACGTAAAAGTGGCTTGGTATTTTCCAAAGCGACTGGTTAACCAAACGACGTAGTCGATCGGATAAGTTTACCAGAAAACAATAAACCAGAAATGACGGATTGCTTGGTTCGTTCAATCAATGGGTCACTGAGTCAATCGAACTAACTTGATTGTAGAAAATTACATGAAACAGACCTAGGCCCAGAAGAATCTCATCAGGTTGATGGGGTTATGAAGTTTCGACTTAAAATCTATTGCAAGTGTGGTATGTTAATTACGGAACTGCATGTACACACCTTACTCTTGTCACGTCTTTGATTTTATGTGAACCCGTAATGGTCAAGCTAATCAGTCGTCGTAATGGGTTCTTGAAAAGAACTTTTCTGCCAACGAACAAAGCAGAGCAATTAAACACCGATAGGCATTGTAACGCCCAAATTCTGCTCGTAAGCTAGCTTTGATTGATTTGGCAGAAAATTGGAACTTTATTGATCCGATAAACACGGTCGTCCCAGTGACCTACAGTTAAGCATGCGCCTGCCTACCTTGCGTCATTTCCTATCCACTCTAAATTGCGGTCTCCGCGTCAACTAGAATAGTGTCTAGATAGTTTAGTGAACAACCACAACAAAACGGACAAAGTAATACGGGTGATTCATCGATAAGCAATATAAGTACAAGATTCAGTGTAACTAACATTCAAACAGCAATGGCTAATCTTTAAGTGGTTTTTTAAAAAAAATGTGTCTGCATTGAATGAATAGAGATGAGTCTGTCTGAACTCGATTTGCGTTTGTGTCATCTGAACAGGCTTTTTCTGTGTGATCATCACGTTGTCCGGAAAACAATCCTTCAATATAAATTTTGTCACAAAATCCAATGCATTGTAGAGCAAATTTTTCTATCACTGTCTGTTAAGCCCACTATCAGGTCTCGCAGTTAGTATCTGGCTGTAAAGCTACCGTGAATGTTGTATTAGTCTAATTATATACTTATAAAACAAACATATCTTCTAACCGTTCCACCACTCCTCTCATTCTTGGAGACAAAGTGTCGTCTAATCCTATGTGCAAGATAAATCCAATGAGCGGAGATGCTGATTACATTCGTTAGAAATCTGTGGTCGATGGTTTCAATATTATAGAGTTGGTAGAAAATTTTCTTTGCTGAAATGCTGAACAATGGGTGTTCTAGGTTCCTTAAGATATCTGTCTATTACTGATCACGCTGTCACTATTGAGTAGTAGTCATATGAACTCCCGGAACCTATTGTCGGTAGCTGTTATTAAAAAGTCTCATTAGAATTCTGAAAATCTGCTGAGGTACGTCAACATGTCAGATGGGGCAGCGTCATGCTTAGTCCAATTCTGTGAAAGTTATGTTTCGAATTTCTCCGAACGTGGTTAATGCAACTTTACCCGTTCATGGTACCTTCATTTATGAACCTTTTGTTAAATTGTACGTGAGCCATGAACAGTCAGATCATGTCTCGTAATGCATGTTTGTTTTCCCACTGTTAGTTGACCTCTCCCAGCAAAATGAGTGCTATAGATCTTTGTGAATATCTCAAGTAAATGTTTATTGTTGATGGTCACGTTAAAATTGTGAGTTTACAAAGGCAAACTGTTTTTTCATCACTCGGCAGAAGTTGAAGAATGCTTGTTGCGTGGTTTTTGTTCCCTTCAAATTATTTGAGCTCATAGTTAAAACTGGGTAATCGACTTCGTCACAGAGAATTTTGAAACGTCAGAATGAAAATAATGTTCCTTATTCCGTCTTTACAGTGTAAGCATGCGAGGGTTATGTGTCCTCTCGAGTAATATGGTAATTTTGCTCAAAGCTTCACTTTTCGACAAGTCGAATAGCCAAGATACCACTGTCCAGTCAGTTGCTCACTTTTTCAATTGAAATAGTGAGTCAAAAGTTCTTTTCGTGGCTCACCGTGAAAAGCGGACTGTGGCATACAAAGTAATGATTATTCGATTCATGTGCGTAAATTTGCGAGTCGTAATTTTTTCACAATATAATTGGTATACCCAGTTTTCAGTCTAATAAACAAACACCTACGGGCCAAACATGTATACAGACTTGTAGATCAAATCGTGGTAGAAAATTATTGAAATAAATACCACTGATCTTCAAAATTGTCCTCATAGTTTCGCTTGAATGTACTAGGAAAATTTGGTTGGATATGGTTTGGTACTGATCTGGGACGTTTTCCGAGCGCTATCAAGTAAAATTTTTCAGTTCAGTCGTTATATCGTTTCGTTAATGTGGAATGATGAGGTACATAGTAAAAAAACGCAGATGGAGATCGCAGTTATTAATGCTGTTTAGTTCCATCCATAAAACTAACATTTGGCGTTTTCGGTGTTTCAGTGTGTCTAGGTCGAATCAGCACTAAACCTAACGTGTAGCACGATCTCTGTGAAAATGGGTTACGATCTTAAGTTGAAAATGATCAACATAACAGTTGAAGAAAATAATTTACCATGATGACCGCGACCCCGTGATCCTGCACATGTAACTGGACTACAATCTGACGTCTATTTATCAGTCGTGGGTTTGGTTTCCGACGTACGTGGTGTCGGTTAGGTCCAACAAGGTCGAAACAGCTATCTGCCACTAGGCTGGTGGTCACTACGAACAGCTGTTTGCAATGTCGTTTCCTACAATTCTAAGACTTGACGTGTGGATTTCCCGAAGAACATTTCCTGGTAGAATTACGGTTGTTTCCTTTTGTCCGCTGTCGTTTGTAGCGTTGCGTAAGGTTCACAAATGTGGGATGGAATAAATAGTTTGCTCAAACCACTTGCTGCGTTTATGATTTTGACTGCACACACTAGTTTGTTTAAGTTAGACGACCTACGAGCACGAGGCAACGATTTAGTCATATCATTTCACTTTTGAGTTTGTAACCTTGCAGCTCGCTATTCACCGTAACCATTGCTGCCTTGTGAAAATCAACGATTTATTCTCTGGAAGACACTGCAATAGCAGCGTTCTATTAGGTCCCTTCCCAGGACTTCTCTGATTAGTCTCGTTAGAAATCCAGCAACTGTCCAACTTCTCACTACTACTGTAGACTGACATAAAAGTCTCGAGAAGAAGCATGGCGGTAAGCCACAGAGAGAAATCTTCCGTTCCCTGCATCTCGGTTTATGATGTTGAACACCAACCAATCTTTTCAAATCAGGTGGTGAGCTAGATACGACTTCACGCAGAAATGAGTTGATAGTAATCTTCCTAAATGAGTGTAGGTTTTCTTTTAATTTTGATCCACTGACCACGAAAACAAACATTTTACTTAAGCCGCTTGTTATAGTGTACATGCAATCTCACACTGAAGACTGTTGTTTATCAATAATATTCAAACGAAAGATCTCAACGGTGAACGACAAAAAGATTTAGTGAGTTTTTGTTCGATAACGTATCAGGAAGAAATACTAAATAGGGGTTAGTTTTGTGTTCTGTCGACATACTTGTTCTGATCCAACAATTGCTAACCCCTGCCCCAAATCGTTTGTTGTGTACTCAGTTGTATTTGTAACACTTTTGGTGGATCATAGTTAGGTTCTGAATCTTGGCTGAAGTTGTTTTCATTACTGTAATTTTACGGTCGCTCACTGCTCCATCCGTTTTTTCTGAAAAGTCCCTCTCTGGAAAGTTCAGTAAAAAATCGGGTGCACCTAAGGTTTCTCTGCCTCACCGATTTTTATATTTCTAATAAGTTTGATATGTTCCAGTGTACAAGCTGGCTAACTTATCAGGAGTCATGGTAATTACGTCTGTTTCAGTAATAAGCCCATATTATCGTACTGGACATTTTACTACGGAAGCTAAGCGTAGGTGTTTTCTTGCACTGCTTAGTGTCTCATCTGCCCTACACGTCATATAGTTTCAGCATGGACTGTAGTGTCAGCTTTTCGTCAGGCTTCAGTGATTTCTGAATTTTAGCAGAGTCCTCTGACATGTTGACTCGCCGGAAAATCGAAATCACTTTTACTTCCCTGCTGGCTGAGTTCAACCGGGGATTGCAAACTTTTGAATCGCCTAATCCTGGGTATGGGCGCAAACAAATATCATGCGAATTGTTGGAACAGTGAAATAGCTTTTGTTTATCAAAATCTGTTGTCTCTCACTAACACCCATTGAACAATAGAGTTGACATTCTTCGGACACGGTTGACTCCTGATTCATGAGTTTCTCTAGACATACTGAACCGGCTTGTTGTTTGTAGAACAGCTGTAGGTGACCACCTTCAACTGTATGCCATGTGAACCCAAAGTGATTTGAGTTATCAATTGCATCCCGAAAAATTTCTTCGAAAACTGTAGTAGTCTATGCGGGAACAAAGGTTAAGTGCCAGGCCCAACTGTTAGTTATTCGTTTGTTATATAAAATGACTGCGTTTCATTCAGTCATTTGCCGCGGAATGTGTTGAATTAACGTTGGTCTCGATGGTTTTTACTCATGCTCAATGAAGAAACTCGAGTTCAAACAGGAAAACAAAACATACTCGGTCAATTTGACCCGGCGCGCTTAATGTGCGAGGAAATTAACAGTCAAAGTGGAAGGTGAACACAAAAGCAATTTAGGTTCCTGGAACACACATGGCAACTTCACCGTAACTGTTTATCACCATCGGTGCACAGTAATATAGACCCTAAAGTTTGGTAACTGAACGTCGTAGGCACTGATGTCAATTAGAACCAGCGGCATCTGCAGGTGTGTGGCTCGGTGCCAGTTCGTGGAGCTAAACTATCATCTGAACTGAGTACGAAGTGCCTTAGGATCATCTGCGAATGTACTGGACAATGGGTGGATGATGAAAAAATTACGTACTAGTCGAAATCGTCAACATGGCAATACTCGTTCATTTATTAGTTGTTGTGACATCAGTGTGGGTGTGAAGGGTAAGTACGTTGTCCTTGTTGGAGAACATGCCAGGGACAAACTTGTTACGCAACAAATTTTGACCCCACATGTCATAAACGGCAACCTGGAATATGAAACATTGTGACAACCGTCCGCCTATGCCCAGAATGACTCTAGGGACTTGGTGAATGACGCTTGTGAACAAAGTCGATTTACTTATGAGAACAGGTGAGGGGTATACCACTTCAATCCAATGGCTAGGGAGAAGAGGGCACTGAGTGTGTTCCTCACTGGGTGCTAAATCTCAATTCAGACTTTTGGTGGTAATGCCCAGGTAACAAGCAACATTGTGAGGCAGCCAGTCACAGTATAATGTGTGTGACAATCCAGAGCCAGTCAAGGTAGTTCATTCCCACAATCATTGCTCGGATAATTATTAGAGTTGGCATTAGTAGATAACGTCGTGTGCTCAGCTGATTACAAATACGACGTTTTTTGTCAAAAATATTCACTCCGCACCTTACGTACTAAATAGAGGAAGAAGAATTTCCACTGGTATGTATTTAAGTAGACAATGCATTTATTTACATTCTGCGACTTAGGACACTTGACCTGTTGGTGTTGTTCATTGGACCAAGATTTTGGTGTCGCATACACTCTTTTGAAGTATCTTATTTACGTGGACCAGTGTGGTTTGTTCTTTTGAATGCCATGTCCACAGAGGAAGTATTGAATAGTATTCATTTTCTGCTGAAATAAACTGAAGTAGCAAATTCCACTACGGTGGAACAAGTGGCTTGTTGACTGCTGATTTGATCAAAACAACACTGTTAGCAAGTTTGCTTGATATAAATTGAATCACCGCAAGCTGGAGGTACAAAAATACTGGTCCATCACTAACCTTGGTCAGTAAGTTCTCTGTGTAAAGTGCATGACCGAATGATAGTTATGTAATAAAGGTTATGTGGTTCGCAATGACCTAAGCTAGTGAGAAAAACTGTCTACGTTCGTCAGATTGATAAAAAGTTGGGGTTGTTAAAACGGGAACAATCCACTCAATGTTTAGCTCTCATTACAATGGCGCTCACTAACCGACTGAACCTTGCACACTCGAGTTGTTTTTGTTCCTGATAGTCTGTTTCAGCAAACTAGCTCTTGATATAGTTACATCCGCACCATACGATCCATATCTAAGGAACCATTGACTACCTCATCTTAAAATGATATTCAGCCCATATTCGTAATCAGTTATCGGACTTAATCAGGTGCAGCCTTCGTTCCGCTATTGTAATCATGTTGATAAATCTTGGGCTGCGTTGCGTATATGGAATTCATGCTACTTTGAGCAACATGGATCTTTTATATGCGCTAAGTACAAGTTGTATCGTTAGTTTTTCCGAATGATAATCTAGTGACGGATTCAGTCGGAACATCCAGAATAGTTTTGGAAGTTAGCTTCCGGACTGACTTCCAACCTCCCAATATCGTCTAGTGGTGTTGCAAATGACGATAGTAAATGACCTCTTGAAAATTAACCGGGATTCTCAGTATCAATAAGCTGTATAATAGTTACTCCAAGAAAAACTTTGGGGTCATAGTCATTAAGTGTAAACCGGTCATTAGCATGGCAGGTTCATCAACCGATTTGCGAAGAACCCTGACCGGATTCTAGTCAGCTACAGGAATCGAATAAAATTACGCTACATGTGCTTTACCAGGTGAGCTACGACATCGTCATGGGAGCTTTGAAAGTTCAGGTTGAATCACCGTTAACCAAACACACAACTGCGTATGCGATGTCCACTAAATAACCCAGAGAACAGAATGTTTTTTAAATTTCCTTCGAACGGCTAGTGCTGATACACCAACTGTACACCCATTCAGGAAGTTTGGAGTTTCATCCGTCGAGAATTTTAAACTGACCTCTGTTCAACGATGTACCCTCTTGAACTGAAACTTCACAACTGTTTTTGTCTTATTCTGAACCCATCAGGTACAGTTAATCTGGATGCGGATGGAACCAGCAACCTTTCCACGTTGTGATCTCAGTTCTTATCCATTCGACCACTAGTTCTGTGAACGTCGGCCGTAACTGAGAATTTGTATGTAATTGGCGTGTAACTGTAAAGTCCGTTAGGGTGGATCGCCCCAGTTAACCTGGATTGCCAGTATGCGCTGGCCACGGCCACAAAAGAGATTGGCAATACATGATGAATCCAAGCAGGAACGAAATCTGTAGCGGTGGTCATGAAATATCATCGTCACCATTCCCACTTCCTTTGGCCATAGCTAATATATACTAATGTATACTAACAAATCACACTAAATTGAGGTGAACAGGTTTCACATCAGCTTCGTTTCCACGTTTCGCTTCGGTGAACGGTTAGACAGGGTTGACTTAGAATGTATCAGTTATCCTTTTTGATTCAAAGCTGGTTATTTTATGTTGGCATCTGTTTCTAGTTTTTCTGCACAGATACACTGTGCAGACAAAGTTTCAGATAACAGTGAACACTACCATAAAATGGCTAGTCGTGAAATGTCGGGGTTACACGTTCCAGAATAGAAATGTTGCATGGCTTACAAGTTGAAAAATAGTCAACAATGACATCTTGGCCATTCTAGTGTTAAGAAAAATTGTATACTTCACAGGTATTTCTACATCTAAAGTTGCTACTTCATTCCGGTCAAACCCAGCTGAGTCGTTTTTACATCAGCAATTGCTTGATTGTAAATTGTTCAAATGTTATCGATTCTGTCCTAAGCACTCCCAGTGATGAAACCACAGCGTAGTCGTGGAATATCTACAAAGCACTTTATTGAAGAGCGTCAGTTTTATTCATAGACACGGGCCACCACAGGAGTGTTCCCAAAGTTGCATCCAGTCACAGAAATCATTAACGTCCTGAGCGATATTTTGATTGTTGGTGAGTAGCAGGTTTTTTTATGTAGATTGAGGATCACCCAGATGTGATCGCAGCTGCCGCATTCCCATATACCTTCGAATCAGTTCGGCTCGAAAAGAAGCACTAGACCCGAGTTTTGTTCTCATTGCCATTGCCACGACTGGGACTAGAACCCCGGACATGCTTCCATGACCATTACTCACAGGCGAAATTGGCTGATCGTTCACGTATGATAATTCGGTCGTGCCTCCTTATGCTACTCCAGGAGAATTCATTATTCCTGAATGGCACCAAGTGGAAAGCTGAATTAATGTACCTGTGCGATTGTGGCTAAATTCGGCAGGCAGAATGTTCTCACATGCTTTCCGAGTGGAGGTTGTCCAGTTTTCATCCTCCACATGATTACGGTACGTTTCAAACAGGTAACATTATGGTTTTCACGGTTCAGAAACCACTTCTTCATTCACTGTGTTTTTTTTTCATTGTGTTTTAACAAGTGCATAATTTCTAACAACTTATTTCTGACAAAATGTCACGCGATAGAATATTAGTAAAGAGTAGTAGTTTTGAGCGCAAACTCCGTCAAACTGATAATCCAGTCTACTAAACACGACCGATACATAGGCCTCCTGCCCTCTCAAGACCGAAACTCCAATAAGATTCACACTCATTTCTTTATGATAACTACCGCCAATCTTCTCAAGAAGTAAGAACTACGAGGTGAAAATCGCACCCCCACACACTGTGTATTTAAAACTTCTACTGTTGTTCATGTATGTTTTCATTCTACAACTAGTGTTTTAAACACAGGTACCTTAAATTTTTTCCGTTAAGATTTTCTGGGTGATTTTGTTTGCAAAACAAATGCAGTATTACAGCATCAATTCCGAACGCTAATGGTGACTTCTGCGTCAAAACCTTTTTATTCGTCAAAATAGGCAGATATCGATAGTCGCTTGACGATAACATCTTGGTTTATTCTCGTCAATTGTTATGTGGGACATAAACAGCAACAATTGGAAGAACCAAAATAAACAGCAATAATCTTTTACACCACACTGGCCTACCAGGGATCTGAATCAATCACGGTGATACTCCCTCTCTCTCTCTCTCTCAACCGACCACTTTGTCTTCCATGTGGCGTACCAATTCAGTTGGACTCAGAATGTCGGCTACATCGTCAAAACTGGACCGGGCTTGCCTCAGTGAGTGATTAGGCATACTCCTGAGTGGCTTATACTGACCGGTTTATAGAAAACGCGCTGATGCTTGTAGCAGTCACGTACAACAAGGATATAACATTTAAGAACATCCTAATACCATAACTTGAGCATTGCTCACATTTTACTCGCAAACTATTTGGGAAACTGATCAGCATATTTCGAACAACCCCTTCAAGTACATAAGAAGTAGAAAGCGGTTTGTTAAACAGTTTGTTCACAGGTATTTAATGTGAAGCAAATTACCTAGTGCTTTTTACCGCCAATACTGTCAAACGAACACAGTTACAACGTTTTTTTAGGTACTTCGAACTGACGGTAACGAAAGTAACACTTCCGCCATTGGAAAAGAAATTGGATTACAAAGGCAAGGCGTTTGGTGAACGTCCAACTTATGAAATGAGTACCACAGTTGGAAAAAACCACAATGTGGCACAACTGTGAGTTTTGTTGACGTCCAACCTAGTCCACTACGTACAAGTCAAATTTATGTTCCATAAATATGTGACCTCATTGTGTTTTCTCTCTTTCACATACTCCTATGGAACAGGTTACGTCAGCCGCATAACCAGGTGTCTCTGGCAGAAGGTACGTGAACACCACCCCATATCGTTTAATAAGAGCGGAGTGGGATCCGTTTCCTGCTTAATTCCGGCTCACTCCGTGGACTCAAGAAACTGAGTCTGAGATGACCCGGTTTTCCAGCTAATTTGCTGCTTGCCTTGTGAACAATCCAAATGAGTCAAAGCTCTTTTTCGAGCCACTGCATAACTGACAGTACTTGGTTTACGTAACTTACAGTCTTGATCCCAGACGTAATTTATCCAGGCCTCACGGTTCCCATGAGACTTATGGCCAACTTGGCAAATCTAGAGGCCAACTTAAAGACTCACTTGGCTTCCAGATGCAAACTGTTCGGTGCAATTGTACGATAGGCTGCTTCTGGTTACGTTGAGCATGAACCATGAAGACTGTTCAAGTTTTTCTTTGATACCTAGAAGGAATTGTGTCCTGACTTTATTCAGAAGTGCGTTGGCCCTTTCTAGGCTGCCTAGTCAAAGTTGACAAGCAACAGAGATTTCGGGTTTCAGTGTTCCGCAAACCAACCCATTCTGGCCGTTATCTCAACTTCAGCTCGTCCCATCCAATCGGTATGAGGAGAGCAATCATCAAATCACTCGTCAACAGAGCTAACAAGATGTGCACCACTGAGCTCTCCAGAACAACAAAGATTTCTCACATCAAAGAAATGCCAGCCACTAATCACTATCCGAACGCATTTATTGAAAACACAATTAAGCGCATGTCCACTAAAGAAGAGACCAAAAATACCAGAACTTTCAAGTCTACCGTGCAAATACCGTATCGTGAACAAACATCTGAAAAAATCCGCTCCATTCTGTCTGAGTACGCTATCCGGACTGTATTTCGGTTAGACAATACCTTAGGACGACTGGTAACGCATCCTAAGGATCTAATCTCAATGGGGGACCAGAAAACTGCGTTTACGAAACCAAATGCGGTGACTGCAATGCCAGCTACATTGGAGAGACAAGTAGACAACTGAAAGTGCGTGTTGCCGAACACAAGAGGTTTCCTCCTAAACACGCCTATCAACTTCAGAAGCTAGAGAAGGATTCGGCCATCGCACTACATGCACTGTCAGAGAATCACAACGTAGTTTTTGATCATGCTCGAGTGGTTTACAAGGGTCTAACTTCCTATACAGAGCGGTGCTGTGCTGAAGCTCTCACCATTTACACACAGCACTCTTGTGTTAATCGCAATGATGGCAAACCCCTGTCTGCAGTGTGATGTGGATGGATAAACAGCACCAGACACGGACGCGTCTTATCTACATTTGTCTCACCCCCACTTAATGGGCAAAGGATTAGACCAATCTGGTCTGATGCAGCACAAATTGACCTAACCACGGCAAATCCCATGTGGCCTCTGTTCCTCTGTCAATGTGATTTCGATTACAACACTCCGGAGGAAGGCCACCCGAGGTGGTTGAAACGTAGAATACTACAACTTATTCGTAACGTTGTGTTATTCTCAATCCATTTATCGATAACATGTTAAACATGACGCCCAAAATGTTCCAATTCATTCGTACTAAATTTGGTGCGGATATCACAGAAGAATGAAACCGTTTTCTTGGTTTGTCCATTTTTTGTTGTTGTGTGCACTTTATTTAAAGTTTTGGAGTCTCGTGTTACTGATGGGTAGTAGGGGATTTCAGTTTTGAGTAAACCGAACACCATTCCTTATCGTTCGCAGCTGGTGTATTCCCTTAGGTCAACTTCTTTAGAAAGGAAGCAGGATGATCGGGCATCGTCCTGATTGGAGCTTGCCAGCCGTGCATATTCTTGTCAGGGTCGGGATTAGGATTCCACTGACACAATTGCCTCACACTAAATGTTATCAATACTTCGACTACTTTTATTGTTGCTATTACTTTCATCACCATAAAGTTCTTCACTTTTCTTGGCTGTGTTTCTTGTTGTGTTTACACAGCAATCAACACTTTTTCCTGTTGTCAGGATGCTCTTCTGATCGGTTTGTAATCTACGGTTATCGTTAGATAATCAATTTTTCCCGTTTTTATTACCCACACCGACATGTAGAACACATGGGAACTGTGTTCTTCTCTGCTTAAGCTAATCACACATGTATACAGGATAGTGCCGAGACAATATTCGTTAACTGGGCGTTAGGGCAGCAAAAACAATCAAGTTGTGTAACCCTGGGTGCTGGCTTGGCCTACGGTCGGTGAAGAGGTCTTTACCTATTTGAGAACTTAGAGCTCAAAACTAGCCTAGAGGATGAAAATCGACAACCAAAGTCAAAGAACGATGGTCGTCAACAAACAAAGTGAAAATGTCCAAATCGTGGTGAGAAAAGAACGTCAGCCTGTGAAACAAGGCTTGGCAGCATAGACACAATTATTTGTTCAACCTGAGAAGTACGCATAATGGATTATCAGCAACTGTTGCACCCACTTCAAAGTTGAATGACAGATGTTCAACATACGCGAGCTTCGGAGTTCGGTTCTGACATGAATAAATCCCTATTGTTGTGAGTTGTTCAAAATTCGGTCAATCGGACGGAGTTTGTGTGGAAGATATGTTACGTATGGGCGGTTTTCACCTAGCGGAAGCCAAGTTCCCGACCAGTCAAGAAAAGTGACCAGATGCTTAACTCACCTGCTGTCTGAGATGCAGTAAATCAGGCAAAAGGCAAGTCATCAGTCAACGTGCTTCGACTTCACCAAACAAGCTCGCTGACTGTGCTCTCCTAAATCACGGAGTTATTGAACGCAGTGTCTGAAACACGCTATGTGCAAGCTGAAGTAGGTTGCCCACAGGGTTCCTTGCTCGCTTAGTTCACAGAAAGTTTGCAAATACGAATACGGGGGTAGTACTCAAAGTTACTTCGATACATTGCAATTAATACATGGTCACCGTGTATGGATCTAGCATGTTCCATTTTAGCCCAGTCAGCCGAAAATTTCCGTGAACGCTCGAGTCGCGATTGATATCGGATGACTCTTAACATGTAACACTTTTAGTAGAACAGGGGCAATATCACGTAACATGAATGCTCTCTGCCGAAGTTAGTTACAGTATCTGTTGGAATCATTTACATATCTTTCTTATCATTCTGTGTGTGAATACTTGGGGATAATTGAGCAGGATGCTCAGCATTTTGTACTTTTTGTGGACAAAAAAGTATCTATCTAAGAACGGCACAATCGATAGCATTCGCGTCAGGATTAGACTACAATGATTAGCGAACCAAGAGGAATTTGTCGATGGCAGTTGGGAGGAAATGGTATCCTTCAATGGTACATGACAGACAGCCACTGCTTACGTTCACTTTTCCTTTCAGACAACAGTGTACACACACAATGAATTCTGAATCCTCTCAGTGATCATCGAAGTTCCATCGTTTTCACTATCTTTGTTCTGCAGCTAATAAATAGGAAAAGTATACTAGAAGAGAAAATTCACCGCTAGAAGAAACAACCGGTATGATAAATAGTTAGAAAAAAACATTATCAGACAGGGCACGAAAAGTCACGGTTTTCAGGGAGTTTTTTGCTTATAACAACAGTAATTGCGTGCCATTTATTCCACTCGGCAATCCCGCGTCTTGATTTATGGTCTCAGAAAGGTTCAGACGGTATGCAATCACACATTCCCAATTTATTTACTGTACATCAACAGCCATTTACAGAGAAGACGATTGATTCGGCCTGGTTTTACTCAAGACCGTGCTTGGCTGAACTCGAGTGACCGTAACTCACATGATAGATTCAATGCCGTACGAAATCCCCATGACGACAAACATGGGACCGTGTTCCCACATTGCGTTTGTAATGTAGGTATGTATGTTGCCATGGTTACAACAACGTTACTGAACAGGCCGTTTGGAAGTCACGACGTGAGGAAGGCTACTAGCAATACTACTGCAGTCATGTTCTGAGTTCAACTCTTTCAGACAGCCAACATTATAGACATGGTTTCAGAAGCATTCTCTGTGTCTGATGGAAACCAAACTCACAAGGAGTTTGGCCGATGTGTGTTGTGTCACAATCGCTTCACGTTGTCCAGTCAAGTGGAAGACCAAAATAGTTTACTGATTTATTGGGATCACGTGTTATCGACTTTCCACGACTGAGGCAAATTTTTCAAACACTCTTAACGTGATGAATCAGCGATGAGAAGAAGCAAATCATGTGATGTTGTTCGATGTAACATTAACAGTGCATTTTTTGAAGAGGAGCATACACCTCCTATGTTCGGCATATAAACAGTTAGTCAAGATGGGGGTAAAGTAAGCCCGCGCAAGTGAGATGTGTGATTCAATGTTGCGCCGCACAGTGTACATTTGGGTCAACTCATCAAAAGTGCGAATTTATCCAAATTAGGTTTAAAGGTATACCAGACGCCTTCTGTATCTGCAGTGGAATTTTTGATAATAATCTTTACTGGATGTCACATACACTTTTGACAGACCTATCGGTCCGAGGGGTTTGTGTGACAAATTTATGAAGTTTCTTTTACTGTACTTGATGGGACACTGCAATAATCTAGATAAAGAATGATCCCAAGAGTGGATGAAAACAACTGTTCACTGCACTGTTTATTGTGAATTGTATTTAGCTTCCTTCAGTTTGATTGCGGTGTCCATTCTAAGAGAGTCGTAGCCCAACACTTTAGTACCGAAGATTGTACCATTCTTGAATATGAGGATATCAGGTTTTGAAAATACGTTCGAAAAGCTGATATGCGGTCCCGATAACGCCAAGAAGGGTTTGTCTCCTAATTTACGACTTAATTTCTACAGCTATCACAGTAATTAGTGGGGTATGACTGAGGTGAGCTAAACATACTTCATGATTGGTTATACACTGGCAATTTGTCCCCCTTCTTGGCTTTGCGCAGCTGCCTGGTCTATAGGTCTTCGTGAGCATCATCTGAGCTCTAAATTCCATCACTCTAATTTATGGACGGGAAAAGATGTTGTAGGGATTCCACAACCAGTTATCGGGCGTAGACCTCACTGGAGAACGTTACAGTCAGGTAGATCTGCGCTTGTTGTAGAGTGTCTCGCTCTACGCTAATTTTGAAACGTTGTTGTTCACAAAATAAATGACCCGTCTGTTACCTTTCGTGTGAGGGTAAGGCAATGAAATGGCTTGGATGGAGGATGACGTAGTGCCCACTGTAGAACTCAATTTTTTGCATGAAAAGTGATTTCCACAAGTAATTCTTTATTCGGAGGCCTGCAGAAACAGAGTATCTCATGGTAGCTGGAATTAAAATCAGCTTCTAAAAATCGCTACATGCGTCCCTGGGTAAACACAACCACTTGTTACTTTCTGATCCAGGGAATTAACCATCTTTTCAGAAACGACGCTGAAACAAGTATAGTTGACAAAACTAAACGGCAGTTAAGCCTTCATGATTTCGATTCTCTACTGGGATTTTAATGGTGCTGTCAACAAATCGTGCCACACTCCTCAAACGGTCAGTCGTTGATAAGATGCAAATTCACTTGAATGGTATCATTGAGAGCATGAACGTTGTTACAGGGAAAGCAAACAACTTGCTAGTTTCACTTGCATTCAAGCGTCCGTTACACACTTTTTAACCTGCCCTTACGTGAACACAAACCCTCGACTGGTTTCCGGCCTAACCGATTTCCATCAAACTGTTCCGTGAATTCGAATAAAATGGCTGGGAAACACATTACGATATGAATTCTGTCAGCCTGTGTCAAATACAACTTAAAAGTCAGACTGGAATATATGCAGAATATTTAAATCACTGAGTCTCTTAACAACTTGAACAAAATGGCTGGGAAACACAATACGATATGAATTCATCTCGCACACCCTCGTTAGTCGTAAACATGTGACCGGCATAAAAACAGAAAACAAGACTTAAATGGAAAGGTTAAAAGTACAAATCCTACCAGATCGTGAGTGGAACTCACAGCTAGATCCAGGGCAAGTGGAAATTTGTAGCTTGTTGTTGTGCGCATAAAACCGTCTTCACGTGGAACTGTTGACCCAACAGGTAAGGCCTTCACCTGCCCAATGCCCAGACGATTGCCAAACATTCCTTTTCAATGGTCGAATACTTCTGCTCCGTTGGGGTCAGGACTGTGCTGGCATACTCGATTACTCCTTCCTTTTGCTTGAGTACTACCCCAATGCCACGGTCACTGGCACATGTTGCTACGATGAACGTTTCTCTTATAGTCGGTAGTTTCAGCATCAGTTGTTGCTCGTTCATCTCTTGTTGCACTCGCTTGAACGCCCTCTGGGCATCGTCCGTCCATTCAAATTTCTTGTCTTTTCGAAGGAGTCCGTACAATGGCGATGTAATGGAGTGAAAATTTTTTGACGAACTGACTGTAATACCCTGCTTGACCCAAAAATTGTCTCAGCATCCGTCTAGAATTCAGAGCAACGGCCTCTCTAATTGTCAGTGTTTTCTCCGGCAGAGGACTGATTTCATCTTGACCCATCTTGTGTCCCAGTAACACCATTAATGATCGTCCGAGTTCTGACTAATCGGCATTGATCCGGAGTCCTGAGTTCTTGATGCGATTCGAGAGGGCATCTATATGGGCAACATGTTCCGATTCTGTGTTACTGTATATTACGATATCAACTCCATACACCGCCACATTATCCAGTCGTTTTACCAGCTGAACCATCAGGCGCCGAAATGTGAAAGATGCCCCGGATAGGTCAAACGGCATGCGCTTGAACTGATACTGTTTTTCGCCTACCGTGAATGCGGTCTTCTCACGATCCGTGGGTTTAATTGGTACCTGCCAGTATCCGCAGCGTAAGTCCAAAACTGTGAACAACTTCGCCTGTTGCAGCTTGTCAAAAGTATCAGCGACGGACGGTATTGGTACGACTGTGTTCTATTACCGTCTAGAACCCACACAAAGCGGTACTTCCCGTTGAATTTCTTCACCAGGTGAACAGGCGAGTTGTACGGACTGTTGGCTTCTTTGATAACATTCTCATTCAACATGTTCTGTATTTGCCTTTTCAACTCCCTTTCGAGATGAACCGGTATCCTGCGGAGTCCGTGAAGTCGAAATGTTCCGGTTGTTGGTATTTCATGTGCAATCCAGTTGCAAAATCCGTACGGATCATCGTCATTCGTAAATAATTCAGCATGTTTCTTGACCGTGGACTGGAGCAAGGGAGCTGTGCAAATGGGGGTTTTAGCCTTGCGTACTCGGTTGACGCTGTCCTGTCCTTGTCCTATGAGTGTCAGGGAGCCATACCTGGTTGACAACTTTCTTAGTTTTAAACCAATCACAGCATTTGTTGCAGTGAGGAAATCGGCTCCGAGTATCGTTTGCCTGGTTTCTGGGGAAACAATGAAACGGTGCCTTAAGATATGGCCGCCGATACGTACCCCACATTTTTTCACATCAACAAACAGTAGACTATGACCTCCAACCGTCCTGATAATCATGGATATCGGTTCTAGGTTTTGCTTTTCTGCACGAACAATCAACGAAATTATCGTTGCTGCATCGACTAAACACTGTTCTATCTCTCCGTCAACTTCAACCCTTGTATGTACGGCCCTCTTTTCAATCGCTCCCATTACTAGTTGACTCGCCCAACAAAAAGAACAATCACGAAACTCTTCATTTTTAGAACTCTTGAACTGCTGGATTGGGTAATCCTTCTTCCAATGTTCTTTTTCCCCACATATGAAGCAGCCTCCTGGTGATGCTGTTCTCAACGCAGCTACATCCGCTGCGAATTGCTACATTGCCTTCTGCATTTCTTCCAGTGTCTTCTTTTCCGTATTGCTGTTTGCATCAACTGAAGACACGGACATTACTGCCAACTCCCGCGTCACCTTCGCAAGCTCGTCAAGGTCCATCAGCCGGTCGACATGAGCAATACGGATTTGGTTGCGAACCGCCATCGGGAGACCTTCAATAAACTGTTCCGTTTACAACTGTCGTTATGGTTCTTGATTCAATCTTGGCAGAGCCCTGCCCAGCAAACCTTGCAGAGTGGCGGCAAACACGGACGGGTCCGCTTCTTGTCCAAGCCTAGTCTACTGGCGGTCGGCCGGGCTGTCAAACGCAGCCACCTGCGCCTCCTTCGCAGCGGCCCACTCCATTTTTGCTGGGCCTCTTCGCGTTGCGTCCAGCACCGCCTTCGCCCTGCTCTTTATCAGCGTCTGCAGGGCAGCCAGCTTCCTACGGTCTGTTTTGACTCCGACCACTTTGGTCAGGTCCTCCAAGTCCTCCAGGAACATCCCGACGTCTCCACCTTCGAACAGCCGTGGCTAGGGTATCTTCATCCTTGCGTTCTTCACGACACGGGTTGTTATGACCGCAAAAGACGCTTGGCCTGCAAATTCGTTTATTGCGTAAAGTCCCGTAGGGGTCATGTCAAAAATTGAACCACAAACGCGTACATTCTTCCGCATGACAGGCATGCATTCACATACATTAGGTGACAGCACGTTGTGATTCGCCTAAGTGGAAGTTCTCACGCACACTATTCCGATAGTCTCTTCTTGTCCGTCGTCTTCCTGGCGTTCGGGGCTTGCCCTTTTGTTCCTGGATGTCGCCTGCGGGTAAAATACTACTTGTGAGTAGCATACTACTCACGACGAAACCGCCCGGTATACAACATCAACATGAAGTGTTTCATTCGCTTAGCCTGTAATCCATCCTTGGAGTGCATTCTTGATACCCACCAAATTAACTTGTGCAATGGGGACCTATTGAATGCGAGAACCGTAGAATTCATGGAATTCATCAAAGCTCCCACAGCTATCACAAGGGACTAAACTACCTCTACGTCCGGCCATAAGCGAAGTCCTATGTTTTCTATCAGTCACTGCATATATCAGTTGGCCTGCCGTCACACAAACGGTTACACCGGTGAGACAGAAAGAACAATAGAAAAGAGGACCAAGGATCATATATCGAGATGCCTGATAATTGTCTTAACCCGCTCAGCAATGAGTAGCACTCAGAGTGGACGAAACACCGCGTCATCCACTGCAAAACCCTCGTTGACCACAAGTCACAGTGTCAACATTGCATCTTCGTCTACAGTCCCGATAACTGTTCATAATCGGCAAATTCTCAAATATTTCTAAATCTTGTTCAACAGACATCGGCAACCGGTTTTGTGGGCACAACAACAAGCTACAAATTTCCACTTGCCCTGGATCTAGCTGTGAGTTTCACTCACGATCTGGTACGATTTGTACTTTGAACCTTTCCATTTAAGTCTTGTTTTCTGTTCTTATGCCAGTCATGTTTACGACTAACGAGGGTGTGCGAGATGAATTCATATCGTAATGTGTTTCCCAGCCGTTTTATTCAAGTTGTTAAGAGACTCAGTGATTTAAATATTCTGCATATATTCCAGTCTGACTTTTAAGTTGTATTTGACACAGGCTGACTGACTTTTGTAATCCGAGTGCAGAGGGGACTGAGTCAATTTCAAGTTAAACGTCATTCATTAACTGTCTGGTATAGTGCTTATCAGGTTTGGTTAGACCGGACAGTTTAATTGTCTCGGGAGTCCTAATTGCGGGAGTATTATCTAGATTTTCTCTACAGTAACTGCGTTTCTGACAAACTTCTGCTCACAGACGAAAGTATTTGAGCGTTCAGATATAATGATCGTGTCTGGTTTTTTGTGTGTCTAATGACGCATTGGTGAACGCAACTGTCTCATATAAGCGTGATCGGAGTTCAAATCTCAGCCCCTACAGGGATGAACAGTGCAGACAAACCATAACAACAGCGACACTCGAGTATGGTGCTACTTCTCAAAACCGGTTGACTAGAAAGCAAAGAATACGATCATATGTGAGTGTTGTTTGATTTAAATTTAATCAAACCTTCAGTCTGTTTTGCCGCAAACTTTTGTACAGTCGCATTTAGTAAATATCATAAGTCGTACAAAATTAGACACCAAGCTGATCACGGAATTTCTTCGAGTGATTTTCTGACCTGTCATATAGTTGGGAAAAGATAAACCATGTAAGTATCCTAAATGATGGTGAATAAATAGGTGAACTTTTCAGATAAATATCCACTTTTTAGTCAGAATGGGCACCACAATAAATTGTGTTAAATTTTAGTACGTGCAGCGTAAGAATTCCATCCGATTCTGGCAATGACGGGACTGGGTTGAGTTGTGTACAACACAAGGCTGATTCTGCCATTTAAAATGTACCGTTTCTTCCACCCATTACTGAATACTTAATATGGTTTTTCTACTGGTTTGTTTTGTACAGCGTCAAACAGAATGTTATCATATAAACTCAAGCTGTGAAGCGGTGAAGATGCGGTGTAAACCGTGTAGTGGCAGTTTGTCAAATTTCACTCTGAGATGACGAAGGTTGAAACGGGGATGTGAAGAGTATTAAAACAGTGAAAAAAGGAGAAACGGTGAACAGTTTATTGGTAGTTAGTGTCTGAGTATAATGTAGGGTGAAAAAAACTCCAGTACTACACATCTTTACTCGACCACACAGACGACCATCAGTAAATAAATTAAATTGCATGGCAAAACCTCGTCTGCGTCCGATCAACGAATTTACCGCTTGAAGTTGTCACTATTGTACAATATATTCCAAAACTATTAATTTGTAACCAGGAAGTAATTGGCGATGTCTACTTATATAACTCTGTTAGAATCCTGTAAAGAATTTGATTTGTCGATTATCAGGTTCGATTATAAAATAAATATAGTTTTTTCTTTAAAGTCATGTTGTTGGGTTACTAGGAAAATTAGGCAAATTTGCTCTACAATCCAACTAATAACCCTGTCATTCAGAAATTAAGAGGGTGACTGGCAGTTGATTCGTGTGTTAATCTTACGTCTAAATAAGGACTGGTTTTTGAATAATTCCGAGGGTAGGATGCCGAGGAATCCATTTCAAAAAGGCATATTTTCCCCACTGCTTAATATTGCTTTTCATTTTCAATCCAATAACTAATCCATCTAATTACATGACCCTTGCATAGATGGTATGTGATAAAAACAAACCATACCATTAATCATGACGTCATGAGACCTTAGAGTGCCTTTTCAGTATCATCGAATGCAAATGAGCTTTTTACCAGAGCCAATTGACTACAATACATCACGGTAAATTTCCCATCTCCCGGGTGAACCTAGCCGGAGTCGCCATCTTTTTTGTATTTTCAGTCAGATGGATGGGATGTCACAAAATACGGACTTTCACCTCACAGATGATTGATCTCATGTTAAAAAAATATATGCAGGATGAGGCGCCAGCACTTAGTATCTACCCATAGATTAGTCTGGAAACTAGAGCACTCAACAGAAGACGACCAAAAGTAAGCAAACACCGACCCACAATGTAGACAACACAATGGGCTAGCGAAATTTCACTATATGTAAAACTGGTCGGAATGCCTACGTACCTTTATGTCTGGCCTTGGTTGGTGAATTTGCCGCGTGTTCCATCACTTTCGTTGTACAAAGACGTTTCTGTCAGTCTATGATGGGCGCATCAGTGCTCATTTAAAAAGTGTTTAAGTGATTTCAGCTCACCCACCTCAACTTCTGACCCTATCCTACTGTAGGAGAGCTAACTGCAGTCCAGAAATTCGTGAAACAAATAAAACCTACCCACCAATTACCTTAATTTTTAAGCCTGAATCCCGCCCACCCTCGTTTCTGATCAATCCTTCGGATATACCAAAAGAAGGCTTCTTCCACAAGAACAACATCTGACAGTGTAGCTCCTCAACTTACATACTTCCAGCCATGAGCAGGACACTCGGAACGACACAATGCATAAGTTGCAACAGAGGTAGGCCTTTTCATACTTAAAATTGCTTTGAATGACATGGATAGTAAGCAAATTCAATCTGTGCACCCTACTGACCCTCACTCCAGCGGAAAGTCGGCGGCGGCCTTGGATGTTTTTTGCAGACAATGATGTTGTCCACTCGTTGAAGGTGACCGACGAGAATTTCATTAGCCCCGTCGTATACCGATGAGTTTGCGGTTTGGCTTATTTTATTCTACCACTTTCTGCAATGCATGTTTTAACAACCTAAATAACAACGCGCCTGAAATCGGACCTGTATATTATTTTCGTGGTAATGTAAATTGATGATTGGCGGAATGGTTATAAACTAGACATTTAATGAATAATATTTGGTTAGATACTTTCTGTAAATCACTGAACCTATGAGTATATTAATACGTTAAAAAGCAATTATTCGAGTTTTGTTGTCCTGTATGGAAATTTTACTGGCAAATAAGTGTTAAAATTTAGGTGGTCAGGAAGACACCCTGTTCTTCTAGGTAACACCATCAACAGACCCTTTAAGATTATCGACAGGGATCGTTCATTACAAAACAAGCTTATGCAGACAACTGGAGTTATCTATTATCAAGCTATTAGTTTATCTTTCGGAACGTTGAAAACTCTAATCAATGCAAATAAATATTTCGTTCTTCTGGGGCTATTTTTGTTAATCGAAATCAAAGGTACGCAATTTTACAAGCAAAATAGCTGGAAGTATTGCATGTATGCTTACCTCCATAAAACCAATTAGGCCAGCGATTATCTGGAGTCTGCCAGTACTGAAACCATTTCATTTCAAAATCTCTGTGTGGATTTTCTACATATTCCTGATTCACCAATCATGTCACGTGATCTGATTCTTGTTTCCTGACATTAGCCAGTTTGATCGTTGAGCCACAAGTCTCAGAAAATTTATATATTGTGCGGTAAATATGACAGAAACTTTCGATTGGGATTGGAGCAGAACTACAGGTAGGCCACTTTGATAAACATAGTTCGCGACGATGTGAGAGAGTTTTCCGAAATATAAATTATTTAGAACAATTACGTTCTGCCACACGTGTATCGAGATAGGTATGGATGAAACTTTTCCAGTGTGTTCACGTAAACGTGTTAATTTCACTCACTATTCAAAATATCTAACTGATTCATATCGACGGAGAAGTGCATCTAAATCCCTCACGTTGATTTTTCGTCACATTAATCTTCGTGTTGGTCATGCCGGCGACAGTTCTACTCAACAATACTGTACAGAACAAAATTCTTTGTGATAAAAATTTTATTCGTAACAACGGAGTGTCCGCGAGGTATGAGTTACTACTCAATTTAAACGACGATTAGTTTGTCCGTGCGTTGAAAACGGTATGGCTCATTTTGTTGCAGTTCAGTTTATTCCACAGTGTGTGGCAATCATCCAGGCAATCCACGAAAGTTTTGCTGAAGTTCAGACACTAGATTCATAAGCATAGAGGCTAAGAGAGACCCACGCACACGCGAATAACCAGTTGCAGCCTAAGCTTTTTTTGTCGCAGCATCACAATCACGGTTGACCGAACGCTGATGAGCAAAAAAGTTTCACGAACAAGCCACAAAAATGACTTGAACTGCCAAATTATGACGTCGCATTTCATAACCTTTGGTGTTTCAGGATACAGGTCCCTGGTTTATCATGTCTGTTCTGCAATAACAGCTCATCTCCTGTAAGATGTCTGACATTCCTCCGCCTTCGGACTATCGTCCCGCCAATTTAGCATCCTGAACAAAGCAGATAGAACATGAAAACTGGTAGATGCAAGCATTTCGTATTGACTCATCAGTACCAAACTTACAATAACACGGGTGGGCTTTTTTTAAAACAATCGATTTGAAGGGTGGAAAATCAATAAGCGAGAGAGGATAAGACATTAAGTCCAGGGAAGGGTCAGGTTCACGAACAGTTGTTTCTGAACACAGAGAGCTGGTTTGAGTCGATTAATTGCAACTGCTTCAGCGAACCGTAAGAATCTCGGGTTGGAATGTCGCAACAGGATTTTGAATGCACAAGATGGATCGGTAGCATGACCGGTGGTCAAGACGTGTCTAGCATTCACTGTACGATGTGCGTAGGATCTTCGGCTGGCATGTGTTTCATCGCACAGTGTTTATCTACAGTGGGTTTGGCTCACTCGTTGGAGAGTGAGGAAGTTTAACTCAGCTGGTCGGATCTGTGATTTTCTGGCAGTCGTTGTTGTCCCTTTTTTAGACATAGTAATTGAACATAACTCACAGTTGATCACAGCTGTCGCAGTGCACTAGAGGTTTACGTCAGCCCTTTGCAAAGCAGCAATATATTCGAGTTCTAGCTATGTTGGTGTCCGTTAGTATTGCGTACCCTTGCCATGGCTGGAACTAGGATTCTGGGTACAATTTTATGAAACAAGCATGTCGACTACTGTGTCACTCAACTCACGTTAGTTACCACCGAATTACTGTATGCGATTGCTCAGTAACATTCGCTTGTGAGTAACACTGTTTTAGTTATCTCAACCAAAGTAAGAAGGGTGATAACTACACCTTCATAATTATGTAGTGCAAACCTGTCAGTTTGTTAAGTACACAAAAATGAGTGCTGTAACTGACTGAGTAGCAGAATTAACGGCAAAATAACGTGTGACATCATAGTTTTGTCGTAGGCTGTGTGTTCTGGGTTGTCTTTTGAGGATGTGACTGTGCACGCATCCGAATGAAAGCCATTTAAAAGAAACCACTATTATATTGTTACGTGTAAGACGCTGGCTACAAACTTTTGCAGCAACAAACTGTGCCCAGATAACGTTGTTGCTGGTTACTCGCCTAACCAATCAACTAGGTATTACTCATCTCGTGAGTGTACTGATATTTTTTAAGTTTTGATTGAGGTGTGGTGCAACAGGTGATTGACCAGGATAGGGACTACTCTATTCAACTGGCAATTGGCATGCATGCGCACCTTTGTACGCGGGTGGGCCAGGCGCAGCACCTCGCCTGTTGCGATTTTGGACAGGAAGTGCCGCTGAGTCAGCAACTGACAAAGCTGTCTGGCAGATTAACTGGGAACGAAACTGACAAATGAAACTTAGGTACTCGAGCTCCTGAAACAACAAGACACCGATTGTTTCCTTTATGAGTGATTCACGATTTACAAGTGAATAGCTTAGCTGTTATGCTGACACGTCGAATGCGCAGATCGGATTATTTTAACTTCACAAAAGAAGTCCATTCGCGATGAAAGGTAACAACATCAAGTGAAACGGTTTCCAGAGTGGAAGTCTCCATGACGGACAATCTAGATTAGGGTAAGACTAAGGTGAGTGTTTGTTTGAATTATTTTCACAGTGAATTTAGTAGTAAAAAGTATAAGTACAGTGTTGACGTGCACGTGATTTACAATCCAACCATTGTGTGCTTACCAATCACGTACTTACAGCGAAATGAGATTCAGCAATAAACCAAAGATTTCAAACTTGAAAGCTGGAGCTTCTTGATTCTGTTGGATACTTAAGAATTTATCAAATTTAGCACATAGTTGGCCACAAATGATGATTCAACCAGTTCAAAAGAGCAGTTGTTCAACTCGGTACTTACGTCAATGAAGATGCAGAAACTGTACAAAATCGCACAATGTGATATTGCTGAATGAAAACACGTATATGCCTTCAACGTTCCATTCTTAGCAAACGATGCTAGCTATACTTATCCTATAATAACACTTCTACTTGTCTCGCCGACTAATTCATTTGAGACAAATCTATTTCTGTTCAAAAATTTCCCACATCTTTCCATAGCAATCGAAATGCGGTTGAGTGATCGTGCGTTCAAAATCATTCCTTGCTGGCATGTTTGATCGTTTGCGTTCAACCACCGATTGAAGTCCGTTTCATTTTTGCGGTTTTCTGAAGTTTTTTTGAGAATTGGGTACGATCTATTGATACAACCACACTGGACTGGAAAGTAATGTATGCGATTGTATTCCAGAACACATTTCTTCAACCATTCGGAGTTAGCGAGACTATCAGGGTCAGTGCAGCAGAGTTAGCGATTTGGCATACACCAGAAGGGGCACCTATGGACATACGGCAATCAGTCCAGCCGATCGTCGAAGGTCAACTCTTTAAAGTAAGTGTAGGTTTTATTTCGACTGATTCACATTGTTCATGACCGAATCTGTGAAAAGATCCGACTGATAACAGCTTGTACAAACAATAACACAGTTGTTAGTACGTACAACGTTATTCACATCTAAGTGAGCATTGGGGTGATATGAGTAAAAACAGATTTGAAAGAAACATACGTCTGCGCATTATCGATCAGCAGTGAGTGATCTTGGTTCCACATGAATTGACCATCGGTTGCAGCTGATAGGTGCTGTTGCATCACCATTGAATTTCAAGTCCGTGCTTTTTGAGTAGAAACACTAAAATCGGGTTTCGCTCTTTTCAGAACTCGTCAATAGTGCAGATGCTTGCCATGATCAGGACCAGCACTCCCACAATCACTTCATGAAACAACCGTGTTGACCAGTGCTTCACCGATCTCACATTAGACGTGACTGAATCACCAGACGTAAACACTCACTCACAACTGCTTATGAGTAATGCCCAGGTTGCTCCACAGACTCGAGCGGTCGATGACTTCTCGATGTCGCAAACTGTATTATCTTCATTTTGTTAAGTTTTAGTAAACATACCTGCTTTACGATGTCACATAATGAAATGACCATTATTTGCATGAAAATGTAGCTAACATTGCTTGATTTTCACGTTTGCCCTCAGTCTACTAACAACGCAATAAATATGGAAACGGTAACTGGGATGAGTAAGAAAAACAGGCGATGGAAAGTAGGGACTATATGTGTGTGCTAACAGTTACACACTTATTGCTGAAACTGGGGAGTTTGATTGATTTTAGACCATGGCGGATTGAGCGTCCGCACAAAATTCCGTGTGCAGCCGTCAATGTTACACATTCGAATATTATTGGTCCTAGTGAAGGTCATTGATCGGAACCGCACCAATTTCAATTGATTTCCTGCCACCTTGTGGAAAATCTGAAAGGTGTCTTTCTTACTGAAAGAATGATTAGACGAAACAGAGAGAAAACGCGTAACGCCAAATTTCAACATTTCGATTTAATGTCACCAGTCGCTAACGTAAAACGAGCAGATTTTACACAAGCCGCACTTAATCAGAGTGGATCAAGTGAGTAACAACCACGCTGGAAATCGCTCTAATCATGTCACTGGTCAACCACGTAGGATGATGTTTACGCAACCTATCGGACAATCGCCCAGTAGGACGACCGGTGCGTGATGCTCAACGCTAGCAAACAAATGAGCACACACACAACAGCTGGTTGTAGAACGTGTACATCTGTCGTTGAGTTGTGACATGGTAACAGCTGTTGAACAGAAAACACACACAATCGAGCCGCAAAGTAGGGTGTTTTGAGTGGCTTTTTGAGCTTTCTTGAGTCACACCTGACGATAGTGTCTTCTATAGAAAAGCAACCTGATGAATGCGAATTTCCTACTCATAGGTTCCTTCTCTGCTGTCTGTATCGCCTTGCATATAAAACACGTTGAGTAGCCACTGCACACGAACAGTTGTTCTAGAAATTCCAGCCCAACTTGCAAGGTCCAGATCTTTAAAGCCCTACTCGTCAGATGTCGAATGAGGTTTCGCTTTTGATTACGTAGAAAGAAACTGCCAACGCGAAAGTACTGATCATTGCAAGTCTGTTTCCCGTATATTTTTCGTTGGAGTAAACCACCTCCTTTTCTTTGATATGACAACGTGAAAAAAATTATTTGCTTGTTGTTGCCGGACTCCTTGATGAAAACAATACTGTTGTGAACTGAGTTAAAAGCGGTTTAATGGTTACGCGCAGTTGGTTACTGCCCAGTCTGCTGATGGAAACATCCACGAATAGAGCACCTGGAAGCAAGACCATTGCCATCCCATCTCACTATTTGGCAGGCTTCATTTTTCAAGCGGAAACTGAACTTCATTAGTTCAAAGCATCAACAGTCCTCATGACTCATCAGTTGAGATGCCTACTTGTCCATTTTCACGTCAGGCACTTTCATAAATAACGAAGCCACATTGGATGAGGACATTATTTAATTGGTTAGGTTCAGATCCGGGGTTACGTCTATGAACCGAAATGTGCCCCCAGGGACTATGGTTTACTAGTTTCGACCTAATGAGTTCGAAAAAAATGGGGTGCTATATGGATAGAACACTGTAGGACAGGTTGCACATATCCAAAGATCGGTTCAAATGGCAGAACGTATTTGTGCACTCTGGACAGACTACCTGGCAGAGAGATTGGTGTTCCAATGAGACGGATGCGCTTCAAAGTCGTCGCTCCAATGACCTCCTTCGGTTTAACTCGGCACAACGTTTTTGATATCGTCTTTCCTATTGCAGTAATCAGTCTGAATTCCTCGCCAGCATAGCATCGGAGTTCATTGCAACGAGCGTAGGTGTAAAGCAAGTTATCCAATTGCGTCACGCGTTAAACCAAACGAGCTACAAGCGGTGACGACCCGACCAGTAGGAAAACCGAGCCGACGGTATCAATTGTAATCCTTCACTTTGCTTATGCGACTTACCTATGAAATAACCAATAGAGACTCAATAAAGCTGAGATTTGCTCTGTGCCACAAGTACTTCTTTTAATTCCGTTTCGGGTCCACCATCAGCAAACTCGCACTTTTGTCAAGTAAATTTCGGAGTGCGAGATAGCATTTAACATCCGTGCATGCTCTGCGCCGTTAAGTTTAAAAAACAATAAATATTGAGTTTATTTCGCTGCTGGATATATGCACACCCCTGAGTATGGTTTGGTTCATTTCCATTTGGACAGTCAAATTAATTGCTCATAAAAGTATATTCATTAGTTGCGCACGCTGGTTCTTTCTTTAGGTAAGCCTGTATCTATTCAAAACTTCGAGCGTCTGTGGTTATCACAATGCGACTGAGTTATCAATCGTTCACACCCAGTGTCTGCATACATATTTGCTCATTTATGATAAACGACCAATTACGTGTCCTCACTTATCTCGTCCGTTTCCGATTTTCACTTCAGAACGAAACACGGCTTGTACGCACACCTACGCCAAATAACCACCCTGAATCTCAGCTGGTGCACACTTGGGCGTAGTTAGCTACTCACTGTGATCGACGTGGACCGATTTTCGGTAGGTACATCATTGTCAGAAACCACATGTTGAATAATCCTAAGTTCGTGAGACCGTTATCGTCAAGGCAATAAAATGAGCAACGTGGCGTACGTTGCATGTATTGCGAACACACAAATCATGCGTACCCGACAATCATTCCAACCATTCGTCAAAGTCAAATTTCTTGACTTGTATGTATGTCATATATTCTGATTGGCTTTTGGTGTTCATGAACGAATTGATAAATGAACTCGACCGCCCATAGTGAGCTATGGTCCAACAATCTGTACTGATAATATCACGCAGTGGAGAGTACGTTTTCGAAAATACCGCAATGGTAATTCCAAATAATTACTGTGAATATTTGACTCAGACATGTTGCTATGACTAGTACACGTGTTCTTCATTGTTTATTGTGCTCCCGTCATTCTCCCGGATTCCACCAAACATGTACATCATATGGTGTATCATAGTGAACTGATCACTGTTCGCGTATGAACGGAACGGACGTGGAGGCTAGCAGATAGAATTTTGATTTCGCACTGTCCTATCTTGTCCCTATGTCCTACTGGAGTGATCGACAGGATAAATTTTGAAGGGGCATTCACATAAGCCTTGGGTTCACCACGTGGACACATAACACAAGTGTTTTGGGCTCATCGGAATTCAGCAGGATCGGATTGTTTCACGAGAATGCTCATCAGTTGAGTGATTCCTACTCATGCCACAATCTGCGATTTCCACTCTCTTCCGTTTAGTTTTGCACGTTTGACTCGGCAGCATGTGACTCATACCAAGTCACCCGTGATTACAGAATAGGTTTGGTTTTCTTTCAACCATAATACACCTTCATCAGATGTTGAGTGTTGTGTTTAACATCCGTGTGCACCACAGAAACCTTTCAGTTCATTAACCTGATCGATAATTTAGTTTATTCCCATTGCATGTAACTACCCGATGATTATTTCGTTGGCAATTAAACTCGGTTGGAAATTAGTAAACAGCTGTAGTATTTTTAAACCTAGTATTCGGACGTTGTGCTCTCGTGAGACATCAGCGAAAACGACCGACCCTCACTAACCAGACAATGATCAAGTAATTAACAAGCTGGTGTATATTCACGTTCTGTTGTCGTTTTGCAAAGTTCCTGAGGGACGCATTCTTTTGTTGTGTTGTTTATCCTGGCAAATTCTGAAATGTTCATTATCTTGATGTCAGTCAAACGGTTCCATGAAAATTTTCCGTTTACCTTTCTAACAACGTGGTTGAAAAACCGACTCACACGTTGTCACATGCACATAATCCAGCCGGGGTAACATTTCGTGACGTGATACTTCTTGATGGAACCTATGTATCCGTATAGGTTTGAGGACGAATCAAGGAGATCACTTGTTTGTCACATCGTTACTGCTGACTTGTTGGGAGTTTTGCTGTCGGGCTTTATTGAGTGGATAGTAGGCGGATAGACTCTGGTATTGTATTTCAGCAAGAGACCTGACACGGACAGATTTCTGGGATATTCGTTGTTCCGAATGTGTCTGTCTTTTCGTTTCATGTAACGACAGTTTTATGCATTGATTTTTGGTGCTTGAGGCTAAAAGAGAGAATTTGGAAGTAAAATAATGTTCTGATCTAACAACCGCTTCAGTCTCCAACACACGTTTTGTTGGACGGTTTTTGGGGACAACATGTTCGTTTTCCAAATCATTGCATGTCGTCGCGCTAAAAATTCGAATTCTGTCTAACAGCAACGGTGTGTATTCATATCAGGTTTGTGCTGAACCGCAAAGATAGTAAGAATACAAGACGCTTGGTGATATTCGTTTGTCAAACCAAATCGCCGTTGCGGGATTAGATGTAATATGGTGAAAATTTAATGGTCATCTAATGGATTGCACTATATTTACTTCTTTTGTAATTATCAACCATTTTTTGTTAAGTTGATGGTGTGTGGTATGCAATTTATGTCTAACTGATATCTGCGTTCCGCAGTTTTCAGGTTTTTTCATAGCTGATCTGATTTATTCACCACGGTAATTTCACTGTCACGTGATCTAGCTTTTGTGCAACGCATCCAGCAAGAAAGAAGTTAGTTGGAAATATGAAAACTCGTGTACGATTTTAATATGTGCACAGGAGTTACGGTTACCGGTTACTGAGACTACAACAGTAAAATCTGACGAATGTAATTAGTAGAAATCCTACAAGTAATTCAGCATGCCGCTTCCACAGCCTCTGGTTTTAACCATTTCAAAGACTGCCAGACGTCCCACCAGACCGATAGTTTCAATGCCTTGTGTTTGAGCGGCTGTTCTCACCTTCACGACTGAGTCAGTTAACGATGCAAAAGATAGGTGGAGTTGCCGCCTCCGACGGAGAATTTTTCTCATATGTATGGTTTTTGATAACGTACCAGACTGGTTCAGTGGCGTTTAGTATCTGTCTGTTTGTTGTTGTTTGTATCAAATGCACTGCTACTCATGATGTTCGCGCGGATAAAAAACTCATGAGACTAAAATAATCCAGAGAAGCAATACCGCAGTCTCTATAATGACTACAAATTCCGCCTATAGATTCAAGTGTTCGTTGTGAAAATGCAGTGAAGTCAGAAGACAACTCCGTTAATCTGATGTTGCTTAATTGTAATTATTCTCACAACTGCACCTTTAGTGAGCACTTTTTATATATTATTAGAAGCTAAATAATATATTTTTAACCGCGCATCTCTCGTGGAACCATATGGGGTGCCTCGAGACTCCCAGAAATCCCCTGCCAACCTTCTAATGTTATATATCACTTTAATATGGTTGGCAAGGTTTTTAATTTTCTTAACTTTACAATTAATACAGTGCTTCACACATTGGTTTAATGCAACAGTTTTTGAATGTAAACCTATGCTGCACATTTGTCACAAATTCCAATAAGAACGTCCTGAATATTTTGAGTGTTTACTACTGAATCGACTATATTACTGGTGACGATTGGTTTCGGTCGAGGTAATGAAAAAACAAATGGCAGGGAAGTGAACGGAACAGGGATACATGCATTTATTGTTAATCCTCACCCTCAACTTGATATTTCACGACTGGTTTAATTCTTATACGGACTTATCGGGCAGTGATAGTCTGAATGACGGATCGAAACCTTTCGCGACATCAATCAAAGCCCCCATCCGTTCGGCTCAGTTCGTGAATTTGCCCAACTAGATAACACCAGGTGACGTAAGCAGATGGTTCTGTATCACATTCCAAGACTGGAGTGCCTTCAAACATTATCCCTCTCTAAAAGTGGTTAACAATTTTCCTTCCCATACCTGAACAAGCAAAGTACACACAAGACCAAACTATGCGAATCACGGACAGTTTCTCTCTACCTGTGTCATTATGTCGCAGAGTGCTTACTTTTATGTCCAAGTAATCGCGTGGCACAACATTGATGGGACGTTTACTATTTACTTAGGTTCAACTGGTCAACTCCAGAACTATCCGAATGTTTACTCTTCAAACGATCAGTTGATCTTTGTGAGTAATATCGACTGAACTGATCACTGTTCACGATAGGGATACTTTAGGCAGATGTCCAACGGAAACAGGTCTTTCACTTTGCTTATCATTCATAGAACTCGACAAACAACCACGTTGTCTTTGAAGAAGCTAAAAGACCATCGAACTATTCTCGGTCACTTCTGGTATGCGACGTCTCATGGTGAGTATTTCACACTCTCATAGACAATACCAGCAAACCTTCTACCAGAGAGTGATTATTTGTAATCATTCAATACAGTCATTTGCTCCACTCTATGAACTAGTGTGATATCTATGGTTCTTATGCTTGCGTTTAAGAAGCATGTTCTGAATCACTCCAGAAAAGTTTTCAACTCTTACTGGAACGAGAAACAAAATCTTGGATGGGTGACCACAATACTGGTCGTTATTCAAAACGTTATCATATCAATATATGTATGCTAGCTCTTCACAAGAAGTTTCAGTTTTTATATCAGAAGAATGAACAGGAATTTCTCCATCATCAACACTTTGTTTCTACTCCAACTGCAATGACTCAGCCACGTTTAACGATGTGTTTATGGATGAGTTTCTTCATAACACTGACTGGTTCGTCTGACTCATTTGAACAAGCAGATCGACGGAGTGGTATTGTTGTATGATACCAATTCACGCTTCCGGAATTTGAATTATACATGCATGATATTAAGTTATACCATAATATCATAAACTGACAAACCATTTATTTGTTGGAGCCGCTTAAACATGATCTCGCTAACGTGGATGGGTATCCGACTAGGCTGTCATGCTGATTGTAGTTGTGGTGATCTCAGTTTATTTTGCACTCTTCTGAATAGTTCACTAGAGGGACCGTTGAAGGTGGGCTTTGAACTGTGATGATCAGAATGGACTGAGTGAAGTTCAAAACGCCTCTTAGTTGTCGGGTGTTCTGGCTGTTTATCACCCGCATTTCACCATAGACTTCCAATCCCCGCACACTTAAATAGTTTCTTTATACTGACTTGAATATGTCAACGTTCAATGTTGTGGATATTTTCTCCGGGTACTCTGTTCGTCTTTGTTTGTTTCATCTGTTACCTATTGCACATCTGCTTGCACCAACAGAACTGACAGAATCTCATGTACATCTACCAAATCAGTAATATCGCTTTATCAAGAGGTCAGTTTTCAGACGTTCACAGAGTTCACATGAAAAACATACCGTCAAATGTGGTTGGCTCATCAGAATATTTCATGAACTGCTCTACTTCCACTACTGACCGAACAGATTGCCATCGTCGTTAAAGCCTCAGGTACATAGAACGAACGTATTGTCCCAATAAGCCCTTTTTTACCATAAGTAGTTTGTTTCCAAGCGCTTGGACTCTTATTAGGAAATGAATTGTATGCTTGTGAATACGAGGTGTTCCGTAGTATTGTAGTCAATCCGACGACAGAGCAGAAAGAAGCTCTTGTTCATGTAGTCCGTGGAACATACTGGCACAGATAACTTCGAATGACATCTATTCTTTTGTTCCTGCTCTATCTGTGGTGTCTTGCTGAACTGCCAAAGTTTGAAAAGGCTGAACGCAGGAGGTGGTTAGCTTATAACTGACAGTACAATAAGGGACACGTAAAAAAATACTTGGTTGTGCAATGCTCATCTGATGCTTGTTGCGGATGGTGACTGCTGTTAACACCACCTCTTTTTTTAGCCGGCTCTATCAATCGAAGTCGTCTATTGCCAAAGTTCAACTATGTTTGGTCTTTCAAAGTTGAACAGGATGGGTGATGTGTTTGTGCAAACTTCTGTGCCTGCAAACTTCACAGGTTAAATGCTCGCGTTCTTCTACCTCTCTGTCACCAGACCAGTGTCGACAAAGTGATGCGCACCTCGTTTGGCGGAGCAAACGGAACCCTGATCCACGTTACATTTGTTTTGACAAATCCTGTCCCACTGATACTTTGTTGTTCGCCTGAATGACGAATGGTGTGTATGCACTATGGTTTTTATACTCAATCAGTTAATTTTTTTCGGAACATTTGTTGACACAGAGAGAAAACAAAAGAGCAAAAAGTTAGCTTCACATTGTTTTTTTGCTGTTTAAACTATTAGGTCATCCCTAAAATTTTACCTTATTCAGAATACATTTTTAAAAAATGTAATGATGTTTAAATTCATAACTTTTGAGCAGACTGTCAGGGTTAGCGTAAACCTGATCCAAAGAACAAGAATTAGCTGCTAAGATTAAAATATTTCAAGCCTTTAAGAACCACACAATTTTACTCTCGTTCGCTTTTTGCCAATTCCACATATTTTGCATCGTTAAACACAAAAGTCACCACAGACAATACCATGGTCATCCCATTCCCAATAGTTCCTCCTTTTACGGCTGATAGAACTGAAACACATGGTGAATGAAGCATTGTTGCAATGGTTGGACGTAGCTGTTTCTCTTAAGTTAATTTTGCGACTCACCGCCTAATATTGTGGGGTTAACTCTACATAGGGAGTTCTCAGATTAGCGTGGAGCAGTTTTTTCAGGTGACCATCTAAAAAATCTAGGGGTCACCAGCGACTGAGGACGTTTTTGAGAACTATACACATATACACGAAATTTGTAAACTGTCCTAGAATAGTTCATTTTTCAGTGTGTCTCCGTCACTAGTTGTACGTAGTTTCCCAGTTTTTTCCTCACTTTGATGTCTTAGTTTGAATTCATAAAGCGGAAGCAAACAAAAGTTACATTGTTCTATTTCAAATCACGTGGCTGAAGTTAGAACCGACCAGTTTCCAAACAACCAGCATATTGTTAATGTAGCCCGTTAATTCTTTCCAACGGTAAAATACGCAGCTCAAAAGTCAACCGCTGTGGAACCAGCGAAAAGCTCCAGGATGGGCCAATGGCTGATAGACTGCAGATGTGGATATGAATGAAGCAACCCAATGATACACAGTAGAAACTGCGATTTCCACAAACTGTGAATACCATATAGCATTGCATTCGTGCATATGTCCAAATTGTGACGAGATAGTGAACCTCGGTACCAGGCAGAAAAGTAAGTCATTTGTAGATGACCAAGTGATGCGCAACACACTTGCAAGGAATCAGAACAACATTGTCTGTCCACAATCTGGTTCTTGTAGTAAACCTTTGTGAACTAGTTTTTAGCACACCACTGTCAGCTTTTTGTCTTGACAAATGAGGTTGCACTCTTTTAGGAGAAATGTAAACACCGTGAATGAAGTTGATAAAAATGAGCATATGAATATAAACGAATCATTCGGGTTTGTCTTCACTCCGACATTTAAAATGTTTTGCACAGGTCTGACCATTCTTGCAAATAAAATGTGTTACTGTTAAAACAAAACAAAACAGTTGTTTGTAATGTGTATTCGGGTTAATGAAAATTCGGCATGTTAATCTATTCAGGATATTAGGGATGCCATCTAACCACATAGTTCATATGTCCGAAGCGAATTCAGCAAGTGCAGAAAACAACACCAGGTAGATTGGTAAGTAGTGGATTGGAAAGATCGGATTACCGTGTGAACACGTTAAGATACAACTAGCATGGTTTGAAGCGGTCTATGAGAAGACCGAATAGTGTTCATGCGCTTCATGTGACGAAACTTTTGTGTTACAATTAATATGGCGGATTAATTTCTGATTTGTAAATAGGTAACAGCTAATCAGTAACAATTTCCTAGGTAGAAATTGAATGTGAAGAAGGGATGCAAATAACAGTGTTCGTGAATCCTTTATTTTTAGCGAAAAATTGATTACAGTGTCTAGAATGTCTGGTTAACATCCGACGATTGTTAAAAGGTGAATTGGCTCTAGAATTTATCTGAATTTCTTGGCACATCATTATACTAAACATCAGACTGGAAACCAAATGTTACTAAAGGTAGGTTGACTGGTGCTAAGGACCAACCAACCGAGAGAACCTTCACCCCTAGTCAGCTTGATCCGGCAGCATGTGCACAGCTTTGTTCAGTATGATTCAGTCTGTTTGAGTGAGCAAGATGACAGAAGTCAACGGACTACAAGGACTAGAACAACCTTCATCCGGTAGCAGAGCACAGAAAAATAGATTCTGTCTATAAATTAAGTTTGAGGCTTCAATACTGTATCGGTTGTCGAAGTGGTAAACATGTCCGTTAACAGCAACGTTTGATTAATCGCCCTATTGATATACACTTTAATTGTGTCCGGACGTTGCTTCTTTGCGTATTTTGACTGGAAAAATGAGAGATTCTGCTGGATTCGAACAAGCAACAGAAACAGCATGTCTAAACGCGACAGCTGAGCTAAGAAGCCAAGCCAAGAGCTCGGAAATTTTACACTTGGACTCGGTTACCCACCATCCTCAATATCTCATGTGGAATCTACTAAACTGTCAAGTGAAGGGTATCATAAGCGTGAAGAAAGTCCGTGTCTTACACATACATGTGATTCATGATTCTAGAAATAATGTTCAGAAGTGATTACTGTGAAAATTTACGAGGTAGTGTGATTACGTATTCCTATAAAAGGACGACTTCCTGCAAGGGTCTACATGAAATTCGTGAACTTGCATTCCAGTTCTTATACACACAGCCAGTCGAGAGAAAGTGGATACATGAAACAAATCTACATGAAGAAAATTGACAATCACCAAAGTTTGTTGGAGAAAATTATTGACGAACACACTTACCTGAATATCGTAAATAACCAGAATATAACCAAATTTTTACCGAGTAACGTAATACAACATATTCAAAAACTTCTATAGGCGTACAAGCAAGTCCCCGTGACTTAGCTAGATTGCTGTTAATCTCCAATTTACTTTCCTTACGATTTCTCAGCAAATGAGTGTATAACAACATGAACCGTTTATCCACATTATTTATACATCGTTAATTTCAAAATCTTAATGTATTGTAACTGTATTCAACTTTCACCGTGAACACGCTACGGTATTCACAGGTAAAATTGTCTTTTCGGGTCCAAAAACTTGAATTCATTGGAAATGAGTGATTCGAAATTAACACTTAAATTGTACATAAAGAAGCTATTGGAATAAACTAGCCTTTTAATAAGCAACAGACTTATCTATGTTTGTGCATTAAAGTAGAACAAAATGGACCGTAAGCTCGAATTTCTGGAATTCCCGCCAAGTGGCCCGGACTTACTATTCTCTTGAGATAAATTACAACCTGAGGATTTTATCGTCACCTTGGGATTGGGCGAATCCAGTGGCTTGTTTTGTAACTAAACCCATCCCACATGAAGCTAATGTGATGGGCAACTCTAAGTCCTAATATACAGTTGATGGCTGTTCTCTAGTGTTCAAATAATCGCAGCTGCAATTCATATTACGTAAATAACTACCAGCATGTAAACTGATGTTCAAGATTTGAAGTGATTTCCCCAATTTTAACTAAACGAAGAGCTCCACTGTTGAGGTCATCGACTAAAGACCGGGCAATCTACGGTTAAGCGTCTGTAGTGTTCTATTTGTGTTCTTCTCAAGGTATACCCCAAAGTACACCGGAAGACACCGACTCAACTCTTCGCAGTGGATGCATCGCCCCAAGTAAACTCATCTGGTTTAATTACGGTAGGCAGTGAAACTACTTCTAGCTACTGTTTTTACATCAACGCGGTTTCACTCTTTAGTGAGCCGGACAAACTCCGAAACTTGTGTTCTTGATTAAACTCATTTACAATAGGCGTTAAGAAGACCTGGCTTATGCAGAAACTTCTAACTGTTCCTCCCCTTCATATCAGTGATTCGTGGTGATAGAAAATTCTGCAAAAATGGTGTTATAGCCGTGTAATAGGGATGGCACATGAAGTAGTTAGTACAGAATACTACCGGGTTGGTATGACTTACAGACTGCGTTCTGTGAATGCGGATGCCGACACAGTTCTGCACAACGCTCTGGAAAGAATATCTTCCGCAGCGTACACTCAGACATTAATAGTTTGAAATTTCAATCGTCGGAAATTGGACTTCACAAGTTATTCAGTCAATGGTGCACCGTCTTCTTTTTTTGGGTGTAGTAATGAAAGCTGAACTGTTTCAATAAGTCCACGACCATACAACGTGGTGGGTGGACCAGGCTCTGTCTTATCTCGTCTACCTTTTCATTAGTAGGCTTGACATGGTAAGCACTGAACATCCAAGCTCCTTTTAAACGTAATAACCACAGAATAATGAAATTCGGCTATCTACACGGCAGTAGACAATATATTACACGGAATACAATCTTAAAGACCCATCGAAAGGTAGATTTTTCAAGGATGAAGACTCACCTTAGTAAGGTTGAACGGCCTGGCTCTATCAGCGCGCTCAGCTTAGGTGGTCACTGGCAGCTCATACGTGAAGAAACCTCTGCCGCTCTTAACAACCACATTCGTTGCCTAGCGGTAAGGTAAGATGCTTGAGCAATAGAACCAAACGTCTGATTACACTGATAAGTTCAGTCTGGGACAGGTGTCCGATAGAACAAACTGAAATTGTCTGGTGAGTAGGTCATGTGATTCAACTGTACCGAAGCTGCCAAAATATAGGATTGAATTTACCACCAACAGTTTCTTGCTCAAAAGCTAAATGTGAATCTTGAGCCTTCCTATGACGAAGTCGCAGCACAACAGGAGTAAAGCTGATATTCCGGAACTACAAACCTATGGGATGTTTACCAGTACAATTGCAGAAGCAAACAGCACTCCGGGTAAACAGTATGTAAGTGTGCATAACTGCAAATCACGAGTGCTTATTGAGCGACTAAGCAGAAACTTAACTGAATTGCCCCAAATTTCGGAGTCACAAGTGAAAACCAAATCAGAGGACCTAATAGCTAACGAGTCATCCGGCCTGGATTTCACACCTTCTGTCATATTAAAAAACTGTACCACCTAACCAGCAGAACTGTTCGCAATACTTCTTAGTCGCCCTTTGCCAACTGGCCGTCTAATAAAACCTGGAAAGAGTTCACAGTCACACTTCTTTTCAAAGTTGGAAGCAGAGATGACCCAGCAAACAAGTGACAGAGGGCGTTTCTTTCAATGGTCCCTAAACTAATGGAGAAATTATGAAGTGGCTATCTTTCGGCAAACGTTGAAAACTTCAGAGTGACTACTAAAGAGCAACATAACACACAACGCACATGCAAGCCTGTAGTCCTTTTCTTGAAAATGGGTTGGAGCTTGTTGACAGTGTTCAGAGGTAGGTCTCTAAAAGAATTCCGGGGCCCAAGAAAAATCCATGCCCGGAAAGACTGACAGCAGTAGGCCAGCTTTCGAAGAATGATCTGCAAAATGCTCCACATCCCGGATCATCTTTTGATTCATCTCCCACTAAATAAGGATGGACGTCTAAGGGATCACTGGACGAAGTTGAGTAATGGAATAAACAGATTACTGTGAAAAGAGAAGTGCTGCACAGTCAGGGTGTGTTTACATTGGGATGCACTACAAAAATCTGTGGTCACCGCCGAATCAGTTGTGGATTATAAAATGTTACTTGGTCGGCACATACGTGAAAAACTACCTGAACTGCAAGTGTTCTCACCGTTATTCTAGCTCAGTCTTACAGGCCAGCAAGTACGCATGCCTGACCGAATGTTGTTTCAGTGTTTGAGTGTCCGTTGTTGAAATGATTGCAGTCGGCAGTTTCATTGAACTTACACTTTATTCAGTTCCACTCACCTTCTCTTTCTACCCATAAAACGTCCAACACGGTTTTTCACCAACCGGTACGTAGACAGAAACAAAAGCAACGATCTTCCTCTATCCTGTGACAGCCTATGAACTCATGAACTTAGAATTGAATACATCAGTGCTCCTGTGCTTCTGCAAATCTGGTAAGCTAATTACTGCTGAAGACTAAAGTGCGAAAAATCCTTTGTATGGCGATAGGTGTATTAAGCCACTAACTTCCTTTTTTTAATTATTAAAGCAACGTCTAACACATAAAAGATAACTAATGACAATACCAATAACAACCTTCTTTGTCGGGGAAGACCAGAATTGTCGGTGGTTTTTCCCGATGGCAGATAATTCGTAAGCGACATTTCTGGGTTTTTTACTACGTATCTCTCCGTTTTATCAATATTTGACGGCCACCATTTCTTTTCTTAAAAATGTGAAGTTTTTTATTCTGATGTACTTACACTTTCGACCACGCAATTTTATTACCTGGTAGTATCACACCGTATCTATTAGCAGATTTTCTAGTGCACTCCAGCTAGCACAATAATACTCATTAACGTTCTAATCAGGATGGAAAATAGTAAGCCAGTGGCTGTAACCTGAATGCCGTTCTACCATGATACAATGGTCAAACTTCAATATGGAGATAACGTGAAAAGAGGCGAAACTTGATTTCTGAAGGCGCTTTGTCTAGACGGAAACCAGTAACACTGAGTTGTACATATATTGCAAACAGGCAACCGAATTGCAAGTGGGAATAAAGAGGCTATTGTTACCAGACCCCACAAATGGTCACGGTCGCACAGAAAACCCTACCACTTTGCAACAACACTCAGGATAATAAACCGTATTAGTCAGGATACTCTAGCGTCCAATTGAGTTAAAACAGCTTAAGCCCGTGAGATAAACAAGACTTATCAACTCTAATTCACTGTAAACTGTTCTCACTGCGGTTAATTAACTCACTAGTTGGCCATGTTCTGACTTACACCATTAAGCCGATGATCGGGTTAGAGTACGCGGTATGGTGAACAATGATTTTGGAATGCTCATATGTTAGTGGACGGTCTGGCCATACAAATCCATGCGCTATCAAAGGTTGAGGTTTTGACAGTGTTCGATCCTAAACTCCAGCAGCTCACCTTCGAAACTCCCCATGGCATACCCACTGAGGTCAAGAGATGCGCAAGAGTCAAAGCAGAAGTCGACTTTGAAGATTTGAATGAGTTTTATGCTGTCAGTTCTTAAAATCCATGACCCACAGTCGTATGGTAAGATTGCCATGAATGTATCCTTATAAATGCGACCACAGAGTTTTTGAATATTTTCCCAGCGTCAGCGATACTTCATATTGCAACACACTGTCACGGTCTTATAAATATGACTAGTTTTAACACGCGCACCCGTCATTTAGACATGGTTTTCCAAGCAAACAAACCTTCCAACGACCGATTTTTCAGCCTACTACTACTACTGCTGTCCTTGTTGTGTTCTCAGGACAACACGTATTTCGAGGCTTCAAACCGCATCTAGAACGACCTGGCGGAATTGGAAATTTTATCTAACGGTACCTATGTCAGGCAACGGTATCTAATGGTCGGTAACATCGAGCACTACAGGCAATTTTCAAGTGACAGGGAATAGACCAGTCAGACTCTGCGTGTAACTCTGTGTGAAAGTGCAGGAAAATTCCTTTTCACTTTATGCCCCTTGTTCCGGAACTGTGAATTATTTCACCCACAGTACCATCACTGGCAAACAATTGAGTAATTAACGAGACGAGTAGAGATCATGCATAATTGACGGAAACGAAAGAGGTGGTCTGTGAGCTCTGTGACAGTAATGACCACAAGGATTTCGTGGAACTTGCAAAAGGGTAAAAATTAACCGTAATAGTTCTGTAACTCGTGGTTGCCCTTGTTCAGTATTCAGTACAACACTATGGTGATTATTTACAGTTTGTGTTGAGTTTGCTCTAAGACAAACTCCGATTCATCGTTATGACAATATTTTGAATGTAACATTTTTGATATCTGCATAACAGACTTCGCTACCTGTAAGACAAATTGTGAATGTTTTGGGGATCACCTTTTCGACGGACGGCATGACAGCACAGTTGAAAATGATACCGGGTACTGCATTCTGAGCTACGGATATTCTTGGTTCGTAAACAGTGAAGAAGCAAAGTTATGAGCTATGTAATTAGGATGTGACCCGAACTGAGCTAGCTTCGCATTTGTTACCGGGACCATTTTCCCAAATGTTCCAACAGGCTATCCACCCACACAAAGTATTTGAAATAAGTTTTTGGCCCTGTTGTTGCATACACTTCGATGTCCATCAAATACGCCTCGTGTTATTTATATCATTCAGTCTACCAATCACTGGCTAACTCGAATTGGAACAGTCCCACAGAGTTCGGCTTGTTCACTGTCAAACAGTTAGTGACGGATTGAAAAGTGGATGCCAGCCTAGACGGTCACAACATCGTCATAAGCAGCTGAATGAAGCTGAATGAAGCAAAAATGAGCATTAGAGTCAGGGCATGCAGCTTCTCTTAACTCAAGGAGACTACATGTGAGCTGATAACTTTTCAGGAAATGGACACAACGTATTGGAAGATTCGGAGTTTTGACAGTACATTTTCAAGTACACACTGGGGTCAGTGTAACTTGTTAAAGTTTCTGGTTTAAAAACTGCGGATGGATGAGTCGTATTCAAATAATGATCGGTCAGCTGAATGTTCTTCGCTGTCGCCGGTGCTACGATGAACTGATTTCGTCACCCGGGATGCTGTTCTGCTCCAACGCAGTGATTAATCTCTCGAGGACATGTTCTGATATCCATTGACGAAGACCTCAATCCATAAGTCTTTGCGATTACGAGTGATTTCATAAGCACTGAAAGATGTTAAATGGCCAGAAGTGTCGTGTTTAACATCATTTGGACTTCTACCTCTGGATGACTGCAACAAAGGCAGCTGGGATGTAGAACATGTTCGAGACAAAGCGGATTGAAGAAACTGCCGAATTTTGTCCATTAACTTTTCTCTTTTAAGTGGCATCTGTAGGAAAACATCTGTTTTGTACAGAGTATGGACGCATCGCAACAGGCTTTATTTTGCCACAGACAGTATTAAACTTCTGTGGATGACTGTTAGCTAGTAGCGAGTTTTTGAAAATTTCTCATCCCAAGTCACCGTATCGACTGTCCAAATTAGGTGTTCCAGAATGAACATCGATATAGCTAGCTGGTGCCAAACCAACAAAAGAGGCACCGTGAAGTTGCCAAGCTGATTTCCGCTATTTTGTGGGCAGCTGGTCTCAGTGACTAGTGGCAAAGTGGTGGACAGGTGTTACGATCCAGTTAGGTTTCAGCAACACCGCGCACACGGCAGAATCAAGTCCGCAAACCGTGAATAAGCGGTAGATTGTAGCCCAAACGCACCCACTAGATCATACAGTCATGGTTACCCGGGTTGCAAGAAGGCATGTGAATTGGCTTCCTCGGATTTTACGCTTACTTCCTCTTATAGGCTGTTCCATTTTCGTCTGTGAGTGAGAGGAAACTAAAGTTTGCGTAAGCAAAACGGTTTACTGCCTCATCTGATTGCCTTGTGGATAAACTGTTTAACTTCAAACCTACACGTCCAGACCGTTATGCATTGCAAGTGCCATTTTGCTTGACGATGAAGTTCTTAGCCCAAATACTAAACTCGGCAAACAATTGCACACCTAAACCATCAACTTGAGCTACCAGAGCCATTACCCCTGATAACCAGAGGATCAAAACATTATTCTATCCCCCCTCAATTTAATGAGAATTTTAAATAAATCTTGAGGACGTAAAGCGCGACCCAATACTCACGGTTAATGAAAACCAATCAGTTAACGTCTGTAGCGCACATTTAAATCAATATCGTCAAGTGTCATATGGAGAGGACTAACCATAGTTACTCGCTTGCACGTGTGAACAGTATGCATTTTTCCCTCAGAAAATAGTAAGTTTACTGAGATATTTCAGAGGATTTTAGGTAATGGTCATTTTTGATAGCTCAAACTCGTATAAAAGTGTCAAATCAGTGTAAACAAATACTGGTGTAAAACCGCTCAAGCTCTATAGAACACACTGGCTGTGTACACAGGGAAACGATCTCCATAACCTTCATCAGGTCAAAAGTATACGGAACACAATGTGGCGTCAACATTGAGCTGAGGCTGGTTAGCAAGCCGAAGAAGTATTTATGATGAGTTGAACTGTTGTCGATCAACACAAGCCGGAAAACTTTCTTTGTTTGAACTCCCAAAACATTCCGGATAATATATTTACATGGCTGTATCAATGAGGTCCATTACATGTGGTGTAAACCAACAGGAACTCAAAAACTTTGTGGGGGCGACTGACTTGAATGCATATGTGTGGCTCAGAAAACAGAACGCTTTTTAAATCGTGCTTATGTTTTGGCAATCGAACCATCTTTGTGGTAGATTACGGCATCCAGCTCACCTATGGTCGTAACTTGTCCGAACAATGTGGAAATTATGTTAAAATGGTTAAACATATTTCTGCCGTCAACCCTGTGCTCGTTGCACAGATTAGCTGAACTTGGCTCAACATTTTCAGCGCGCTGTTTCCTCCTGAGGATTTCGGGCCCATTTCATTCCTCTACTATTTGTTTTCTCGTACGTTTCAAAAAATTACCTAATGCAAACAACTTCATACTCGTAAAGTTTTTTCTGCTCACGGAAGACCACTGTGCACGTATTAGGTAAACAGAAAAACGCCCTATGGTAATTTCTTCATAGGGAAAATTGAATGACAGGCAGTGCAAGTTTGCCTCGACAATCAAACATTCACTGTACAATAGCCCTCATTTAATATTCTACCTAACATCAGTGATTGTGAACTTGACAGTTAGAAGTGGAGGTGTGTAGCAGTTCACCGTATGAGTTACAGATGCTTTTAAGCTATAAAACGAGGACCTACGTGCAACATTTGGACATTTAAACCTTAATGGAAGGGTTTAAAACTGAACACACAATAGTTAACAAAATGTGAGTACAACAGGGAGCCGACAACGGAATGGAACCAAACGTGGTCCTAACTGTGATTTTAACTGGATGTTGTTCGGATCACTAAACAACAGGGTCTTTGTTAGCAAAAATGGTCACCCCTCGTTGGATATTCGAATTTTTCCAGGAGATTTTGCAACATCGTATAGGTATCGACGTCGTGAGACATTTTTTCGGCAAATATCTGCCAAGTTATATGCAGCTATCACTGTCGCCAGACTTTTCTGAACACTGACAGTGTTGTGGTGGTTGTCCGAAAGCCATTCTAACTTGTTGGGTTTTCCCCTAATACCTCAGTCAGACTGCCTTACCGAGAAGGAAAGAGGACCGGGCGGACGGATGACAATATATAGTGGATAGCAGATGTCACGGATGCAGCGGAGAGAGAGGCTTGATACTTAATAGGAAACGTAGTGTACTGCACTTATTGTTTGTTATAAAAAAGGAAATTTTTTGCCAAGTACTCAGCAATAATATGGAAAGAGTTAAAATAAAGTCTTCCTTCTTTGGCCTAGGTATCAATGAGTGTTGCGATAATAGATGGGTACCTAAACAACTCGTCTGACAGACTTTGTCTAACAATATTTCTTGTTGCATTGGTGTTATACTCTTTATTGTCGCAGATCGTCATTACTAACACTTTTTGCTGGTTCCCACAAACTAAGACTCCATTCCAGCAAAAATATATTACTCTCTATTTGAAGCTGCGAGCAGTCAGTTCACGCAGTTAACAGAATGACATTTGATATTATGTCAATCACGTACGGTTGCCCCTGAAAGCTTAACATAATGCACTTTTAATCAGGTACTTGCAAACCGTTTTTATGACTTGTTAGATATTCTCAATGGCCCACTTGATCAGTAGTTTAAATTTACTAAGTTGATATAGTTTAACCGTTACTCACAGGTGATAACAGCGCTGTTGTTATCGTAGACAAGTTCGCAAACAGAAGCGTTACAGTTGAGTTCCTGTCGCGTTAGAGCCTATCGGTAGTACTGAATAGTACGGGGTGATGTGCTAGCTGCGATTATTTTGGAGTGACAGTGAAGTTGTATCACTCAAGACCATCCAACAGTCATTTTTGCTATGTCTCTGAAACTTGGGCTACATAAGTGAACATTTGCCAGTTAGAATTCATTGCTCGCCATAACAGAGTGAAAAGCTTGTTTCAGTCTCTCAGATGCAACAACAAAATATGTGGAGTATGTGTAGAAAAGGAACGAATAAAAAAGACTGGTGAATAACGTGTACCCATTTCCATCCGTAGTAAAAGCTGTATACAATAGATTGAATTGTGGGGAATGAAAGAGTGTACTTCCAAACTAAGTTCCAGTTAACCTTTGACTTGTGTCACATACTGATGTCGGATTTTAGACGTAATTATGCACCTGTTTACCTACATACCTTGTTAAGTATTTGATTATCTATCGCTGCTATATACCATCAATTAGTTAGACTGTATCCCTTGTAATATGTCGTCTCACTTAGAAGTGTGAGGATGTTTACATTATCAGAACGATTTAACATTTGATTGAGTAAGCGTAGTAACTGCTGGTTATTAACAGCACCGTAGAAACTTGACTAACTGATAGTAACAAATCTGAACAACCATAACATCTTGATCGCAAAAAACATCGGTTCACTTAGTTGAGTAGATCACGTCGCTCAGCTTACTGTTAAGTAATCGGAGCACAAAATTGCTAGCAAATCTCGCGGCCACGCTAATCAGATAAAAGTTTAATGATGTATTTGAAAGGGCATTAACTGATTCCTTTTTATGCCACGAAATTGAGCATCATTTCATAGTATAAAAGCTTGAATCTATTTTGCTAGTTCGTCTAATTCTCATTAATATGTGTACATTATATAACATTCCGCTGTTTAAGCGTTACAGATTAATGAAAGTGAATCGAAAATTCATTATTCATCTCGTTTCTCCATTTACATTAAAAATCCGACTTATTCTCATGACATTGCTGAAAACATTTTGAAGAACTTCGTGTTATTTCCTTCCTCTGTTGCGCACAATACTTTTTAAACAGCTGAGCAGTTCCTGGTTTTCACTGTTGAACCCGCATAATGAAACAGTTTGATAACACTCTAAACCGAGTAAACAAAGGTTTAACTTAAGCATGATAAACAAATTAGTATAATCTGATTAGTTACTGATGCAAATCCCTTCCGTTCATCAGAGAAAGAAATGTCATTCCTAGCATAAGATAGGGAAACTGTGTGCTGTATAGAACCTCAAGAAAGGCAACATTTTTCAACGCCAGTATGTGGCATCATAATAGCGCAATATTTGAGAATAATTATTAGAACAAATCCATCTGTGAAACACCACAAGTTGACTGTCAGTCATAACATGTTTACTTTGGAAAATTAACTTACAATACTTGTTGTTCCGACCGGACCGTCTTCGAGCGACGCGTAGACGAAGGAAAACCGCCAAAATAAAAACAAGATTTGATCGAAGATTCCACAATACTGTTTGTTAAGCACTGAAATGTGCAAAAATAATCAGCTGCAGAAAAATTATCCCTTGGTCTAAATACCAACCTAAATAGAGTGCCGGAAAACTGTAAACACTTCTAATTAATCTTCAGCTGTCGAAGCAATTATTGTCTGGCTTTTTTTAACTCACCTAGTTAATCAGCAGAAATGTAGAACATCAAAAATTCCAGCACAGTTGCAATGAGGTTAAATTGGAAACAAGGAAGATTATCAGTTCTCGTTTTTGGAAATGAAACTAAGGTAAAGCATGTGTAAAGTTTTTGTTTAATGTAATGTTACATGAATCGACAGATGCCTCAAAAACCGTCCGAAAAAATACTTGTTCGAGTTGTGAACCTGTTTATTATCGATCGGTTGCATTGACTACATCAGTTTTGAGAGGAGCAATAAGACCTACAGTTTCATCATATTGGGACCCATTACAGCAGATATCTCAAATATACGTCTAATCAACCGTTAGTGTGTAAGCAATCAGGTATTCTCAGTTGTAGCGGCCTAATTTAAGTATATACAGGTAACTATTTGCCTAAGTGAAAGAGTGGAGCGAAACCATCAAAAATGCAATCTTTGAACTTGGCAACCATAATCACGGATTAACGGGTTCTGGAATGTTCCTTCTGAATTTTAACTGATGATCGGTAGCTTCGTTTCCGCGTTCTTTCATCACTTAAATATTTACGCTGTCTAATTGTTAATCTGTTTCGTTGTTCCGTGATCACGATGTGCTTGAAACCCGGTATTCCGAAGGGTATTTCGTAACTAATGACTTAGTACTCATCTATGCACACCGCTGAAAAGGCTTGCCGTTGTTTTGATGCAGTGTGGATTGGCACTTTTTTCGGATACCGCGGAGCAACTAACATTTCAACGGATAAGTCCCACGACAGCTACAAAAGCACATTCGATGACGTAATGAACGTTTTCACCAGGAAGAAACTAGACGATCACCGTATGTTTTGAAAATCTTTTAACATCGTATATTCTTACAACTAAAAATAATCTTGACCAGGTCGTTCTGATTTATAGAAACATGAAAAGAAATGCGCCCGTGTATAAGAAGATATTTGACTAAACATTAGAATATTCAAGAGATTCTGTAACCCAAATACGAAACTTGGTAGTGTTGATTTGACGAGAAGAAATAGTTTATTCACTTATAGCCACAATAAGATTATATCCAAAGCCCTGCAGTACAAAATTGGCTTCCAAAATCATTCGATTGCACCTTTCTAAATTCTCGAACATCCTTCGGCTAAACGCTGAGCACCAGTCTAGAAAGCACAGTCAACAATATGGCAACTTTTAAAACAACACCGTGAGCCATGAACACGTCAAAACTGAATCGTTTAGTTGTATCTTAATTTTCGTTCAAATTTCAACCAACTCAAGAGACAAGAGACTTAATTCAACGTTGTGAATGTTGCTGTCTCATTAAAGAACTTAGAATTACTGATGAGTAGTCGGGGATTTGGTTTATTTTCAAATCGACCATCACTCACATTTGATCGCAGCGTTCGCATTCAGATAGACTTTCCAGCCAGCCTCTTTCGAAAAGAAGCACTAGACTCGAGTTTCGCTCTCATTAGAGCTCGTCAGTAGTGCATATCCTTGCCACGGCCGGGATTTGAACTCCGGACATTCCAATCATGAGGCAACCGTGTTAACCACTGCGCCATTGACCTCACATTAGGCACGACCGAATTATCAAATCGGAACGCTCAACCACGCTCGCTTGTGAGCAATGATCAGGTTGCCCGATCGTCTCGAGAAGAGACACAGTTACTACCTGTTAACTCCATTCGATTAGAACTTCCAAGACAGGTCGAAATCACTGATCTCATTAAATCTGCAAGGCGATATTTCAGATTACTGATGAGTAGTCGAGGATTTGGTTTATTTTTAAGACGTTGTGGCAAGAATACAAAAGAGCAAGCGTAAAAGATTGAAACTAAAATTGTTCATTTCCAGATGAGTTCTGCAGTTGCTGGGAAGTTGGCATAATTCGCACGAAAAAGAAAGTGCGAAAGAATGTCAAGTGTTAGTTCTCGACTGGCATACGTTTGTCTGGTGGATCGGCTGTTTCCTTACATTGTTGAGAAGACATCTAATACAAGGTTATCGACCCAAAATAACTGAACCAGAATCCAATCAACTTGTTTGGTAGGGCAGTGATACAGGCCGATTCCCCAGCTTGTCAGCCGTTCTAAATGGGTTTGTAAATGACATTTAGCTTGCACGGTATGGTTAGTCAACTCGTTATTCGGAAATGAGATTTGGTGGTGTGGCACACCTGTTCCACTCATGCTTACTTCGGTGTCATGTCTTCAGCCTCGGTGAAGATAGGTGAAGACAGCTGCGTAATTTGACGTGAACTCACGTAGACGACATTTTGGAGACACGGCTCATCCGGACACCCGGTTTATATGTGACAAAAGATTTGGGGGGCTAATTTGTCAGTATGCTCGTCTGATGATCCAAGCTCAAGCAGTCGCTGGCTGCGAGTATGACATACTCCCTACTTGAAAGTCAGCAGCTGTTTATAGCATCTTCGGCATTTGTTGAAAGCAAGTGTTGTAATCTATTTTGATTGGTGGTCGACCGACGGAAAAGCCGATTTGCATTTCAATGAACGTTTTGGTAAGAGCTGAGCTGGTTGGCTGACTTAAACAAATTTTCGTATGTATTTTCCTCTATAGATAACTAAACATTTATTACAGCTTCCATGAAGCTGAATCTAAAAAGTAAATTCGTCTTCCACAACTTCCTGAAAGCCAACTGTTTATCTCCAATGTTTCAACGCAGTGTTCACGAAAAACTAAATAACTCTAGTCCACAAAAGAAACTGTGTTTATATTAAACAGACCGAGCACTATGAACTTGAAGCTAACAGTCACTCACAGAAGAAAAATCTGACGATATTCGAACTAACGTAGACTCACAATGGATCTCAAAACCGTCGTTGAGCAAGCGAAGTTGTACCGTTTCAACCCATCATTTTCTCCATGACCCCACATCCGGTGTTCACGTTTTTCATAGTGGAGAATATTTGGATTATGTGGGCAATAACGCATTGTCCCTCAAATGGGTCAGCAGAGTCAATAAACTGCCTTCGATTTTGCAAGGGGTCATTTGTGACTTTTTACTGTTTTCAATCCGTAGAAACCTGTTTCAGGACAGCGCACAGCGTACGCATCCACGCACATATTCAAGACTGATCATAAGGTTTGTAGGGTTTGCTCTTTTCAGAAAAGCTACATAGTTTAAAAAGGGTTAGGTTTATAGCTGCACTCCTGTTTACTTCTCAGTTAAATGAAAAGTGCACGATTGTGTTCCACACCACAGATGGTCATGAACCGGTAGATAAGCGTCTCTAGAGTGCTCAATTCCGACAAAACCATAAATAGAACTGAATAATAATCTGCATTCATTCCTGGACAAATTGTTCTTTATAGTTCTGAAGATCATTTCTATTAAGTGAATAACGTTGGACCTGGTGTGAGGTAACCTCTGTAAGATGTGCTACAGCGAGAAGTGTGAATAATAAAAACACCTCCGGTTGATACATTTATGACCTAAAAGTTATCCATACTTACTTTGACATGCTTGCTGTTGGACCCCGCATACAGCCCACTTAGTTTAGTTTAAATCAAACCGTAGATTGTCTCACTACGAAAGTTCTGACTTCATAATTAGTGCGTGACATATTTTAAACGCCAGTTGGAATTTCATTCACACGCATTACCTTGAAACTATCCACAACCATGTGTGTGACTGTGTAAGGATGCAATGATCCTTAATGGCCCGAATCCACTGAAGTTTAAAGGAGGCTGAGCTGACATAGTTTTAGCTAATGGAAACGAATAAACCGAAACGTGGTGCACATTTTCCGAATCCAAACAACTGTAAGCAGAATACATTAGGCTTTTGCTCGACCTTGCTTTTGTGCATGTATGATTTTGTGATCTTTAATCAACGTTTGTGAAGCGGCTACCCTCTCATGCTAGTTTTACATACACTTGACCCTACGCAAATATTTTACAATGCGGATCTGTCCACATTGAGGTCATTCTGGTCGATCAGCAGTTTGGATGTTTGCTTTTTTGCTGACTTGTATCTCAGCAAATGTTTCCACAAATAGATTCGTCTCTATGGAGAGAACGAATTTTGCGAAAAGTGACCGAGATGTTATCCGCTCATGGGTATCCTTACATGGTTCGCTGATTACGAAAAAGAATGCATAATTCGCTTGTACAACACTGTGTCCATTTTATCCACCTCACTGACACGAAAGAAAGACATATTAAGAAACGCTAATGTGTTGTCTTGTTCAAGTGGTTACACGTTAAAAGCTTGCTTTACAAATGGAGCTGATGAGCAGTTTTTAGGCAAGCGAGTTGGTCTACCAAAATCCAGTGAACAGTTCTAAGGTAGGCAATTATCCAGAATGAAAAACTGTTGAGAGCACAAGATCGGCAGATACTGTGTGGTCAACAAAGCTCGAGTGATTGCTAACGAAATCGCGTTATCGTTGTTGTTGTTGTTGTTGTTGTTGTTGTTGTTGTTGTTGTTGTTGTTGTGTAACAACACGGAAAAAGAGTGATCTGATTCAGTAGTGGCCTGTTGATTGGGTGTGTTGCACGATTAAATAGATCGGTTTTCTCGATCTTTTATGGTTGGTCATTCGATTATGCCAGCTGTGTGATTGACCAATTTGGTAGGTGTTCAGTCATTAATTGATTAAAAAACACCATTCGTTCTGCCCGTGTGTCAGTGGGACTTCCATCGAAGTGCCAGATACTGATAGAGGCAGGAAATACTGTACCCAACACAGCACCTCTCAATGACAAACCTAATGGATTAGTTCAGCAGCTGAATGGCTACCTCTAGGTGTACATTTTATTTTGCGATATGGTTTAAAAGAGAGTCAGTTGTGGAGAGTCCGGACGTCGATGGATTAAAACCAGCAACCGAAACAGTGTACCCATAGGTGGCAAATTCTGAGTTTCGAGACCACACTCAAAGCTTGGAAATTTCACATGTTGACATAGTTTTTGTATTCATGTTTTGTTGACCAAATGTGAATTGTGGCCTGTTTGAGAGCCAGGAACACTCTCTTTCGTCTTTCTTATTTTGTGTGCGGTTGCTGATGCTTTTGTACCAAGAATGTTTTTTTGTTGAAGGGAACTTATGTTCCAGTTGGCGACCAGTGCTACACACTGGCTTAGGAAATGTGAGTGGACCGCTAGGTAAACCACGTTTAAAACAGATTGGCGTATGTTCGAAAACAGCAGAGAGTGTCCGCTCCAAGTTAGATTACCTTTTTGTATGCGGTTAAGGTCAGTGGTTACCGTCATTGTGAAAACGCGTTGAAATGTCAGATTGGCATTAGATTCCACGTTCAAGTCCAGTGAGAAGTTTGGTTATGACTTCTTCATACTAGTGCAAGATAGCTTGAAGCGGTCTGATTTGGTTGAAGTCTAACAATGTCAACATACCGATAAGGATACCGGTAACATGGATGCTTTCTGTTGCTTACTTTTTGTTCATCACTGTAAACAACTCTGTTATTACGAAACACAAAAGATTTCCTGGGGCTGCGTTGTCAAAATATTTCAACGGTATGCCCGCAAAATCACAGCGGAAGCTGTTTGTATGCAAAATGATATGTCCTCTGAGATGTAAACAGGAGTCTGTAGCGGACTAAGCATCAACCAGATAGAAGCGCAGATTTGTGGATGGCAGGTTAACATTAATAAGTTACCATATGTCTAATTCGATGTATTTTGCGATCGTGTGCACAACTTTTTTTTCACACAAACACAATCAGAATCTGGTTACCAACGTCTACGAAAGATCAATTTAAACAATATAGAGGTCAACTATTGCCGTTAATATAAGAAAATCCTATTCAAAGCGTCGGCTTTTAGCAATCCAGTGTCTGGGGAGCAATTCGACATATTTATCAAACTTCGAAAACTGAACTGCTGCCAAAAAGCATTTGGAAATTCTTTTGTGTTGATCCTTCGTACTTATCGGACAGAAATAAGTTAAACACACAAGGCGCGTATTGAAAAATGTCGAAAGCACGATCCGACCTGAAGATGTAACCAGTTCCACACAATCTTAACAGCGGCCTTGACAACAACGTTTAAAACAGACGAATACATCTTATGGAAAACCTGATAACTGCCGGCATCGGCGAAGATACCGTGTGACTAGTGGTTGACGCAATATGCATGTATACTGATAAAGCGACTGTTTTGACGATTGTTCTTGTTCATGACCAGTTACTACGGCTACTAACAGTTTCATCCTGTGGTTTTGCAGATCTTCAAATTTTTTCCATCGTCTTCGTATATACTACACAATAGTCCGGTGCAAACTCATCAAAATTAAACGTGACAACACATACCACATTTTAAAAACCCTGTTAAACATCCATATCACAGCTGCGATCAACAGTTTGCAGAGTTCACAGATTATTAGTTGAAACAGGACGACAGGCTGATATCCTGTTGGATATTCACTGATAAATGGAACGACTGACCGACTGCCTGCACATCAAAGGCAATTATCCAAAAGGGTTCAGTCATGTTGGAACCACTTTCATCCATATCGTGACAAGTCGATTTGTTTGACACCTTTGAATTTGAAGTTTCAAGTAAAATTCAGTGACTCTTTAAATTTGACTGGACCATAGTTCACAACCACGAACTTTGGTCCCATTTTTCCGTGGCCGATTATTTACTAAAACATTTAAAATTACTTTCAGATTTTGTATTGGTGTTGAGTAGACTGACCGACAGTTAACTTGATTCAGGCGAACGAATCTCAATGGGAGAGGTCGTGTCCGGTCGACGACAGCTGAACGCTGAGGACATTGTTCTCACTCTGAAAACTGCAACTCTCTTTTCCTGTAGCAAGCGCGGATTGCTGGTCGCAGTTGTTCAGTTTCCGGCAACCAGTTATTTTGTCTATCATTCCACTACTTCAGTTGTGTCACTGGTTCAGCTGTATTTTAGGGAAGTTCGGCTTATGGAGAAACTACAGGGATATGCTGACTAGTTTCTAGTTTGTTTTAAGCCTGCTTCGAAAGCGTTTAGTTCATTTACGCAAATCAACTGAAATGAAGGTTAAATTTCTCAGTGGTCGATATAGAAGGATTATATAAAATGATTCATGGGAGGTTGCTCGCTACCTGAACAAAGTGACTGAATGCCTTTCGGTTGTGCTTGTAAGCTGTTGTAACAACACACTTGGTAAATAAACTGTCCCGGTCTCGCGTGCGTAAACAACTGTGCAGATCGGAAGACAGTTGTTGATCTGGTTGCGCCTTGAAGGTATCATGTCATCCCTGGTATTGCAACTTGACAGCATATACGGTATTCCAAAATGTTTACCGTTGACCTAAACTGGCAAGGATGCATCTTATCACCCCTGTCACATTTCCGTGACAACTGAGGAGTGTTTGTAGAACAGTTTTGCATTTTGCCGCTGTTATTACAGGCTAGCTGAAATGTACAATGTAATCGAAACAGAATTTTTGAAGTAAACACTTATAAAGATGTGTACATGTACCCATCTGGTTATTCTGTGCCGAGCGACCTAGATTAGAGTGCACATTAACGATGTTTGGACCATATGCTTTTTTATCGCAAAGCCACATTTTTATCTGCCTGTACCAATTGCTACCATGTGATGCCATTCGATGGAAGAAAACGCTAATTGCTTTCCGCACAAAGATGACAAGTTTGTGCCTTAAAGTAACACTCCCCTAATTGATAACTGCTTATTGTCATTACTGACGCTATCGCTTACTTTGAAGACAAGTTACACGAACGTCGTTCAAAGATAGAACCAACGTGGACAGAAAAGAGGAATAATTTTGAGCAGACTGATTGTCACACTTAGACCATCGCCCGTTATTTAGTGTAAAATATGACTCATCACCAATATCAGCAAAGTTGATCATTCAGCAAGTTACCAGAGTTAAACAGTTCGTTTAAAATAATCAAAATCAAACTAAAATAATCAATAAATACACTTTTTATTGCCCTTTACTCTACCGCGGTTTAGCACAGTCAGAATTCGTGAGTCGAAACACGAATATCTATTCGTGATGAGACAGTTGGCACGAATTTGATGACAAATTCCAAAGAAGGCCTGCACAAATCTCCCGGCCAAAGGCTGTTTTAAATTTTCAGGAAACCTATACTAGTTGGCATGTAGAACTCTATGACTGCAAGGTGGGGCACCTAGATTGAAGAGTGAATTTATTTGAGAGATGGAAAATAATGCCGCGTTGCATAACTATTGCGGAACCATAATTAAATCAACTCAATAGCCCATGTCATAGAGGCCTAAATGTGAGCATTAGTTCGGTACTTTCAAAAGTGCCTATCTGGAGTGGTCAGTTCAAGTGGTCACCAACTGTATTAATATTGCTCACCTCCGATGGATGGTAACAAACCTCGATCACTTCAGGGTTAATAAAAGAGACTTGAAACTGATGACTGCTTATAGATTACATAACAGGGTGCATATTCTCTACCCCACAGACACGTAGCAACGTAAGTTTGCCGAGCAAAACAGACATCCTGTAAGATTCCTTATAGGTAAGTAGTGTAGGCGGACCTGTCTGGTCAGCAACGGGTCCAACGGTATCAGAGTCAATGACCACCTCGTCTAGCTCGTAATTTCTTGACCAAAGTCCATTCAGTGCTCCTTTAAACGTGAATAGCACGAATGACGATCTCGTATGAGGTGATGCCGAATGAAGCAATCGGTGTTCGAAAGCGGTGAATAGTCCCCTCCAAAAGGCCACAACCGTCTAGTTTATGTTCGAGATTGTCTAACCACACCATTTGGGTTTCCTTTGCGTCCAGCAACACCCATAACCTTGACACGTGTCGTTCGTTAATATCCCTTTCGACAGGACCAAACTAATCGTCCTTGATCGCGTCCGGAACAATGGGGCATGCAGTGAAAGGCAGTCCTCTTATTTGTGATTTTCGTAACCGGAGGATGGTATTTGCTACGCTGGATATACCCGATCCTTTGAAGGGAATATGGAGTGAAAATAGCTGGTTAATTCTCGTTTAGGAGGGAATGGCGATCAATGAATTGATCGGTAACCTGTACTTCCCGTACGTTTTACTGTTCAAACACAACAAGAGATTCGTCTTCTGACTCATAGTGTCTAACTAGCTTGGCACGGTACCGTGGTTTCGTACAGGTCCGTGCAACCTTATCCCACATTGAATGAAGTTGTACTTAGTGGTTAATAACTGGATCCCCAGCTACTCAATAAGGGGTTCGTACCCGGCCCGAATTTTTTGGATGCTTCAACACGCACTGTCGTAGTATGTTTACGTTCGTCCTGATTGAATGTTTTCTCCTCCAGTCTAGCATGCTTCAGAATCCTGAGTGCAGCTTCATGCTTGTCAAAGCGAGGTATAATATGTTCGTTTAGAATGGAAGTAGAGTCAATGTAGACATATTCGTTGACTACACTGATATATCACCGGTAGTCATGTGAAGGCCTTGATAGGGCTGGTATTTCATTCAGTAGAGTGATGCAGGATAGCTGCCCTCCCAATAACAACCACGTTCAAATCGAAACATTGAACCATGGAACATGACCACTAAGTTTCTTTTGGATTCTTTAATGTAGTTCGTCAGAGGTGATGTGTTATTGAATGTCTGAGTAGATCAGCTGAAGCAGTTTTGTGGTATCAAATCAAATTTCAAGGATAGGTCAACTAAAGCTGAATACTGAATGAGGTTCGCGAATTTCGAGATTTTGCATGAAATAAGGAATACGTTTCGAGGCTAAAACACAAAGGACAAACAACCAAAAGAGCGGACGGCTGCAAAGGTATACTACAACGGCCACTTAAGAAGGGAAGTATCTACACTCGCAAAGAAACAGTACGTCACAGTTGGTTGAAAAAGACCGGATTATTCATTTTATGGACGAGTGTGTTTCAACAACGGTATACATGGTCTGAATAATATTATATCAACAGAAACAGGTTGAGTTTTCCGATCAGTGGACCAGTTTTCATAGGCTTCAAACGTTTGTTCAATCGATTGCCCAACCCAGGGATGAGTTTTCCCATATACATATGAGTGTGTAAGCTGTCCCAACTCCAGCGGTCAGACCTGCCAAAGATCAGTTCGAGGGCGGAATCACAAGTAGTCGTCGGTCTCTGGTGTCCATTTCAATGAAATAATGTTTCAGAGGATTTCCGGTAGAATGCTGTTTTCTTCATAAGCCTCTATCTGGCTGTCATAAAATACCACTGAGATGGTATATTTCCTTTTTTGGATGTAGTAGATTTGAATATTTTCGTGCAGGCTCCTCTGTCATTCATGCTACTGATGTTGCGGCAGCAGGGGACCGACAGCGCACTTGTTAAATGCACATAAATTAGTATGAAGCCTATGTTCTGAATATTAGCAGTGCTGTAATGATTATGCCCACATGGCAAACGCAAGTCATGACAATAGATTTGTTACTTTGCTGGAAACTCTGACTGTCTAAGTCGTACTGTTAAAGAAGGTGAAGTTACAGTCCATCACGTGTGCTCGCTCGTTATCTCCGCTAGTGGGATCAAACGATGTTATGTGTGGATATATTTAGTAGTTTAATATAAGGATCGAAATTCTAGATTTAGTCTTGAAAGAAATTGTTTCGCTTTGCACGATTAAAGTATACTTCAATTTCACTGGGGAGTTACGTAGAGATGACATGGTGTGGCGATAGACTCGCCCAAGTGTGGAAACCTGGCTGATATTTGTATGTAAAAAGTGACAGTTGATGACCAATGTACGAACGTCGATATAATTCCTCACTGACGTTGAAAGGTGGCCTATATTTCTGTCGTGCACCCAATCTGTGTTGAGTTAAGTAGTAGTTGTGATGTGTTTAATAATGATCAACCTTCTATTCTGTTGAACTAGAGGAAAACGGTGCATTCTATATTCTCCCAGTAATCACACACTGACAGTTTAACAGGTTCCAAATAGGGTTCACTCCACAAAAAAGCATGGAAGGACTAATAGACTTTTTCTCATAGTTTATTTCTCCCAAAATTAAACCAGACAATAGTCCTCTCCCTAACGTCAGACGTACGCTGTGTGACAGAGTTGCTGCGTTAACTGTGATCGATACAACAATTGAGGACTTCACACCTACTGTCGGAAAATTTCTGTGCACATCTTACCTTAATTTAAAAGAGACGACAGCTTGACAGTACAGTCGATTTTTATACAAGTCACTAAAATAAACGTTGCTTACTACACCATTAGTTGATTAGTTAATTCCTAGACTTATGTTCAGATGTAGTTTTTAGGACGAATCCAATGGTCACAAGTAGTCGGCGTCTTCGTATGTCTTTTCTTTAATTTGTAGGAAAGAAGAATATATATCGGTTAGACGACGAGATATTTGTCTAAACGCACTAAAGAGGACCACGCAGCCCGAATCAGAATCTGCTTCACATACTATCGTTAACACTCATCAAGTCGACCTGGTGAAAGTATGTTGCATGTTCCATTCAGCCTAAACTAAGACAGTCAGACAGCTGATTTTGACCACAGCCTGCTCAATCATTGTCGATGTATGTAACTCAGTGTTCAGCTTACAGAACAGCTTGTCAAGCCTTACAAACCCCCCAGTCTTCAATGATTCACATACCTCTGTCACCTGCACTTACGCAGATAGTTAATCTTGGCCACGGACCAGTGAGTGATGACTACTGCAACCATTTTGACTTTTTGACCTTGATTTTGATAATTAGACGTTTGAGTTCTACTTCCGTTCATCGTTCTCTACTGTCACGACGTCAACAAACTCACCGTCCCCGTATTTGAGCCACACTAGCACGGTATAGCTATGGACTATTCGCATTTGTCCACAAATTGTGTGGACATTGCGTCAAAAGTGCGAATGAATGAATTTGTGGAACCTTCGAAGTAGAGGCCACCTAGGTAGCATTTTGTCCCGCAATCTGCCAACAGCTATAGACCAGTATCCATGCTTGTTGAATTTGCCACAGTAATATTTGGCACTCATTAGGTGTGTTCAGAAATAGACCACCAGACTGGTCACGTGACATAGGAGAAACACACTGGCTGAGACCAAACTACATTAGGTCAATTCTCTATATCACACGGGCATATCAGGGTAGACTAAATCGTGGTCAACAGAATCTTCCATAGATCAGGTTATCCACTCGCAGGCCTTCCAGCAACAACCTGTGTACACTCAAAGGACGACAGACAGAAGTCACTATAACACAAAACTTCTCCGCAGTTAAAAGTTTCACGTGGTTGATTGCACGACTTAACTGCAAGATCACGAATAGGCTGATTACGATTTTGAAAGCCTCGCTTAGTCGCCATACATGTGACCGACATTCTGTGTGATATAATAAATATCTTCGTATAATTTAACAACAATCTCGTTTTTCACTGAATTTGCACTCCAGCCATCATACTGTTTCAGTGAACTTCATTGTTTGACCACACCGTCACTGTCTACACGTTGTTTTCTAGACACGTCTTTCTATTATCATTTTCTTCGAATGTTCTTCTCAACTGTACACAGCCTGACCAAATTTATTCTCCAATCAACATTGGTACGTGAACGGATCAGCGACTGTTATTTGTCTCTTTTGGGAAATTTCTGAAGCCACGAAGTTGCCACCAATTTAAGGCTTGTGGACTTGAGGTGTATGCTCAGTAAGCCTAGTTTGATCGTAGCCAATTCTAAGAGTTTTTGATGACTGCTTGCTTAAAGCTAGTCACACAAAAGACATACCGTGAATTGAGTGCACACACACAAAGTAAGTTGTACGCACCCCATTGTTTGTTTCTATGTTTGTATGTCTACCGACAGTGTTATTTTCTGAATGCATGCAGACCACACTATACAATGTCCTTGCGGATCCGTGGTAGGGATTTCAAATTCTGTGTTTTCGATTTTCGGTTTGTTATGGCTCATTCCAAAACTACTAATCGATTGGTCATCGGAATGAAAGCAGTTTCCTTAAAAACTTAAGCAATACACTATGACTTCTATCACGTGCAAAATTCAGCTGCAGGGACAGTAAATTAGTGACCGATCACGACTGAAGACAGCTGGGACACTGAGAGACAGAACTTAGGGATATTTCAAAACCACGTGAGGGGCTGAACGAAGATGCAGACGTGAGCTAGACCACTGAAGAATTGCAGGCTCTGGTCATGGATGGAGTCCAGTTCATGAGATGCAGACATCAAGAGTTCGAGGGATAGTAGCTCAAACGATCAGATTTTATCCATCATGTCACGGGGGAAAACTGAATGACGCCTAGTTAAACTAAACTCGGTGACATGAGTTGAATGGTTTTTGATAGATTCACTCACGTGGATCGCAGGTGACTGATATGATGGGTGATAACTTAGACTACTTTTTGTCACAAGGAGAACCTGGACGCGTATAATTAGAACGTTTGATCAGGGGAAAAACGAACGATGATGAATAGTGCAAACAGCAAGACAGCTTAAAATTGGCTCCATATACCAGAAGAATGTTTACGAAGGGGCCAGCTAGTACGTTTACCTCCTTAAGGCCGTATTTTAAATCCAACTGAACACGTTTAGCGTCTGCTAAAAACACAGAGGTCAAGCCTCGTCCACGCGTGCCATCGTAAGGTGAGTAGCGTTTCGAACAAAGATTGAAGTCGGAAAGCACGCGAAGACTGGAAGAGTTGGTCACGCTTACAGTTACCACTTATTTGTGCTCCGCAAAACGGGTCCGTTCGTAATTATCGATGTTACTGTGCAGATATTTGTACGGGACAGCTGTCGGTCACTCTTGGTCAATACAGGCACAACAACGCAATTGTGCGTCAGATAAAACTACCTGTCACTCAGTAGGCTGTATGAAAGCCTTGGGCAACATTTATTCCACGTCCGCTGTCGACCAGGGCAAGGCGCTCTTAGCCCGTCATTTCGGAAACCGTCTGGTGAGCCAACCGATATAACTCGATCCTCAGGAACCAGCAAAAGATCAGATACACACAGACGACCTGAACTATCTGAACTTGCAGTCTGTCAGTGTAGTAGAACCAGAAAACTGCATACGAAATGAATTGGACAGGGAGTTCTACCGTGGTGCACGTCATGCTGACTGTGTGGTTAGGTCTTTTTGTCAATCATTTCATACAGCTATCGCCTTTGAACAATATTGGAATAGGTGTGAGTTATTTTTCTACTCTTTGCACTTCGATCTCACGTTACACCCTAATCACAATTCTGGCAATAGATCGTTCTGGATAACGGTTAGGAATTAGAACGTACATGTCAAACAAATTTTCTACGTCCCATCTGTCGGGTAATACAAGAATTTTCATTTCTATGTTAAAGACTTCGTACTGTGAAAACTCGTGTATTGTCCTGTTCAAGTAATATGCCTGATTAATACTAGGATGTTTGATGCTAACCAGTTGTCACTGTGTGTGAACTTCCACACAGGCGCAAGCTCAATAGGTTGGTAGGCATTAGTGAACAACTGGAGTACTGTTCATCGGTCATCATCTAAGCAAACGACGAGCAACATATTTTGAGTCTATCCATAATATAGAGTGCCTGGGTTATGTCACGTTGGAGAACTGCCCGTTCGTCGCTTTTCATGAATATATAGGTTAACAGGAGCCCCAGTAGAAGTTTCATTACCGCATCACCTGCCTTCTGATCTCGCCCCGTTCAGCCCCATTCTTCTCAGCTACAACAACTGAGTTGATCGCCGTCCGAAAAAGCTCAGGTGTGAACCAACCATGTGATCTTCAAGGGCCTAAATAACCTGCTTGTCATCATGTCAAACCATTTCCCCCCATAACCATAAACGGCCGTTTGGATTCAGAAGCACGTATTCACGATCTCAAATACAGAAAGTTCACAGTTCGACCTTCACAGTGAATCGGCTTGTGTGCCAGTTTGTCCAATGTAGACACAGTCTTTCAGTTCAGAATACAGCAGGTTCAGTCGGGGACGCAATCCTCGATCGAATATCACTTCTGAGGGATGAACTGCAATTGCAATTTGAGGCGCACTGCTGTGATCAGACAATAAAATACTTACCATAAGTGTCATCGTTCACCTTTCACTTGTGCTTTTGGTCTTCCAAATAAATAAATAATAAATAAGTGGGTGGTGAATGAAGATGTCTGATTCTAACCGCATGGTTTCCAATGTGACGAATATAAGATAAGTTGTCATAAACTATAGTGTCTGATATTCTTTGCGTTTGAAATGGTGCATATAAACTACAGTCGCCATTGTTCGATTAGTTCACCTCTACAGAGTTTCGGTTTTATTCCATACTGAATAGGCCTCTATTGCCAGTAACAGTGTTCATCAGTCCGGTGGGCTTGCAAAATCCAACGGTGTTCCTGGTTGTGTTGGACAAAGCCAGGATTATAGTGGAAGTGTGACGTTTAATGGTCGTGCCTGTCAAGTTGGGTTAAAAACTTGGGTGACGTTCAAAATTTTCTCGTTAATTTCGAACCAACGTAAGCAGTTTTGGAACAGTGTTTTCATCCTGGACATTTCGCCTAGTGTAGCCCACGACGAAGTCTCATCACATAAGATTGACCCGTTGCAGAGAAGCGAAGCCTCTTTCACCTTGTACCCGTAATCCTTCTGCAAATAGCTTTGGCACACAAGCATTTTCGGCCTTCCTCCTCTGATGGCAAACTGGCGCTGGTGTCACCTTCACTCATCCAACCAAATGGACCGACTCGTTTTGAGAATTCCAAAATTCGCATTCCCTTGACTAGAACCAGTATGAAACACCAAGGTTGGAATTGTTTCCGTCAGCAGCATAACAAATAAGAAGCCGGAGAACGAATGTGAAATTCCTCACTCAAGTCACAACGGGCATGGCTTCATTGCTAACTACAAAGTCTACTGGCGTTTGGTGACCGACTGGAATTTCAAATTGCCATCCTTAAATGTCTAGCTGTAAACGTATCACACCAGAGGCTACTGTCACCGTTGGTTAATCTCACCGTTTCAAATATGCCCATTAGGATAATGAGAATAAAGACATAGGCGAACATATATTTTTGACAATTCATCTTCAGTCCGGTACCTTTATATAAGGAGTTAGTAGAGTTAAATAGAGATATCGATCAAACTTAATGCAGAGAAACGAGGTCACTGGTCAGTCAGTTGGCGATGGCTTGATTGGTCGGTTACGTCACGCTTGTCCATTGGTTTGACCTCGCCGGTTGGCCACCGATCCGATGGATTTTTGGCCATGGTAGGTGCAGCGTCTGAACAAACCGTTTTTGATGACATAATATCGGGTCAATCAGTCGGATTCCGATAGCCTCGGCAGTACAAAGTGTTCTAATTGGGACAGCTTTTGATCGCTTGCCTGGCACGCAATATACCACTTTGAAAGCTTCATCAATTTTTACCTAGTGCCGCTTTCAACCAGATGGGCGAGAATAGCACCGTTGACCGATCGTGATTCCCCTGTCTCAGCCACCGTGGATGGTGTTCTCGGATTCGTTTCGAAAGTTGTCTTGACGTTCGACCAATATAATCTGCTCCACAGGAACAAGTGAATGAGTAGGTACACACAGATGAGGCCTGAACTGTCAGTCTATCTTCGTTATAAAACCTGAGAATGGGGGATGTGGAGAATTGAATACGTAATTCATCAGTAACGTAGATCCTGCTGATTGTCTGGTTGAGCCTATTTGTCAGCCATTTTGCGGTACTGTCACCTATGAATGGCACTCAAATGAACAAGGGTTTCTTTTTTACCTCATGCACTTAAGGTTTAGGTGATATTCTGACCATGTTTCTAGCGATAAGTTGTTCCTGGTAGTCGTTATCATGAAATACGTTCTTTATGAATTCGGGTCCATTTTCTAGCGTATCCGCTGAACAAATTTTGCATGCTCTATCAGTCAGGCAATGCACCAGATTCCTCTTCTGTTTTAGGGGTGCAAATCCGTGAAAGTTTGTGTACTGACCTGTCCATGTACTCTTGCGATGAGTCTTGCGTTGAATAGTTCCGTGTATTCGTCGATGCAAACGAACATCTAGGAAAGATTTCTCGTTTTCGGTCTCCTTCTCAAGTGTAAACTTAACCGACTGGTGAGTGCGATTGAATGTGTCGAGTACCGTGTGCATATTAGTATCCGAATTGGCTATGGTAAATATATCGTCTACGTATCGGTGGTATTGACTGAAATGGCTGATGGTGGATTGAAGCGCGGTGCGTTCAAGTTTTCCCATGAATATATCGGCCAGGAGAGATCGGGTGGGCATCCCATTGCTACGCCATCTGTCTGCCGATACAGCACACCGTTGAATATCACTTGTATATTAAAAGTGCAACGGAGCAGAAGTTCTTTCAATTTCAATAGTGGGAACCCAATGTCGATTACGCTCTCACACACGTGGCCACAAATAAAATTGACAGCCTCTAGCAACGGTACATTTGTGAATACACTACGTCCAGTGAGCAAGTCATGTTAACGTTCTGTATGCAATCAACAACTCCAAACATATCGCGTAGGCTGAGCGGGGCAATCGCCTTTCGGACGGGTTCCAGCAGTTTCACTATCCACTTTGTCGTTTAGTGATAAGGCGAATTCATCATATCAAATATTGGACGAACCGGTACATCAGGTTCGTGGACTTTTGGTAGCCCACAGAGAGGCAGAGGCCAAGGAATCTATCAAATCCATCACTGAGAGCATTGACTGCAACGAATATCCGAAACCATTTTGACAGCACCTATGCAGGAGCCGTGTCGAAATAAGAAGCATAGCACTGAAAGGCTACAGTCTAAATCAACTTGTTACTCATCGTGGAGGAATTGTCGAATTTGAGCGGTTACATTTCACTTTTGGCCTGTTTGACACCAGTTTATGAGTCGTTTCTCCGAAAATGACTGTTGGGGTTGTTTGCGAAACTGTATGGCCGATTTATTCAGTAGCATCGTGACACTCTGATCCAGCCTTGCTTTGATATTTGGAATCGTTCACATATCGGGCTCACAACCTTAGTCCATTTATTTTGCCTGACATTGTGAAGGTGTAGGTGCACTTTCTTTGATTGCATTCCTCTGGTACTTTCTCTTCGTTTGTTGATCAGTCGATTTGCTTTTGTTTCTCAGATCACTAGAGAAGTTGTCCAAGTGTAATGGTATTTTTCAATTTTCCCTTATTTGTGTTTTCCGCTTTAGATCATCGGGAAGTTTAAGTGCTTCAGTGTTTCTGACTATTTACGAGTCCAGTCAACGTCAGAATTATCACCCATACCATTATATAAGTCCAATTACAAATCTTGGGCGACTTGTGGTTCAACCCGACTAGTTTCTGTATGGATTAACTTTGCAACCACGTAATTAATACGTCTTTGTTCACGTTTGTTGTAGGTACGAACTGGTATACACTAAACACTCGAAAGCACATAATGCAAATTTCTGAACTGCATCCGAATCAGCTCTGAACCTTGTCATTCCATTGCATTAAGTCTGAACTGATCAATGGCCTTGAACAATCAGTACTGAGCAAGATGAAAAGATATGTAGACCCCCTTAATGAAGGTTGAATACACTGTCAAGTGAGAAGTTAACTGCTTTGTTGCAAACGATACTGTTACACAGAGGTGACGTTTATTAAGCGAAAACCTCACTGGATAATGAAACTACTGTACTGTACAGACTGTCATAGAACCCCTACAACGTTACACAACGTCGTTCATTGATGACACAGTATCAACAAAGAACTATACGCTGTTTCCATCAAGCTCACGGTTCAACAAAAAGAAGTCACTTCTTTGACGATTAGAGTAAGTCACAAACAAACGCGTGTGCATCACGTTTGCGCACATTGCTACAGATTACGGACACACGTTGGACCCATACTCCTATTTCATTTCGGCACCCTCTGTGAATCAGTTTACATAGTCATGTCAACTGTTTAGCCGTCGTTTGGATGTGTTCACAGTAATCTCCTTTCCACTCATCAAAACAAAACAGAGACCGTGGGACCATGACTGTAGGGTTAGCTACAGTTAAATCAAAGTAAGCGCAGACGGATCGATTCGTGCGCTGGTATTATTCGTTAAAGTGACCGGACATGCAAAATAATTGATCAGTGGAATTGTTCGTACTATGTGTTGCTCAGCTCGTTTAACTTTGTGGAAAAACGTGGATCTTTGGTTGGTTGTTCAGCAACAGCGTTATCCGAGTCATGTTTGAAACCACACCGTTTTACTGTATGTAAACAACCGTTCACAATGTATTTAGGGTCTCGCATGTTTTCGAAGAATTATCCGTCAAAACACACTGTAGGCTGTTTCGGTAAGGCCGAAACAAACTGACGATCCCGTGGACTACATCACCGACCAGAGAATAGAATCGTCCAGATGGGATAACCCATCAGATGAAATTTCCAAGTCGACAACGTTCCGTAATATTGATAACACGATAATGCTATAAGCTTTAGGCACCGAGAGAAGACGTACTCGAACCTGATACGTTTGTTCACATGTGGTGCACCTTACAGTATATACATCTATTCCGTCCGCAAGGAAGTTAGCTCGACTGCGCACGTTGGCCACTGATCCGATCGGGTTGGGGTCAGGGTGGACAGGACGCATTTGATGACAACATTTTTTAGGCAGATTGATCCTAAAAGCTCTAGCAGACACTCGTTTTATTGAGATACCTTGTATGAGTTACTTATCACGCAAAACACCGCACAACTGGTTTGGTCAGTTTGCAACTGATGCTCAAATGCACACGAGCACCATTGTTGGCTAATCGTTTTACATTGTGCCCTAACCCGCAGAGTTGATACTCTCGAATTCCCTTCGGAAACCGTCTGGATGTTCGCCTGATATGGCTCCCTTCATAAGAGTAAGCGAAGGAGTCGACACATATAAATGAACTGTCATACTCGAACTGTCAGTCTGTCCCTGTCACGAAAAGGCACAACTGAGGATGTGGTGAATTGAATACGGTGTCCAACCGTGGCATAGGTCTTTCTAACTGCGTAGTTGGATCCAGTTTTGTGACCTACTCAGTCAAATATAGCAGCAGATTCCGATCCTGTTTTAAAGGCACAAAACGATGAAAAACTGTACACTGCTCCGGTCACGTAATTTGTTTGTTAACTTGTGTTGAATGTTGTATGCGAATATTTGAGAAGAACATTTCGATTTCGATTTCTTTCACCGGTGTAAACTCAGTATGGTGGTAGGGCAAGTGCGATGTGGCCTGTTCCACGAATATCTATGTAATATTATCACACCAAATGCAGCTAATCCCCAACTTCGGCTGGGTTCGCTGTTCACGAAGTGAATGATATCCGCTATACAGTCCATTTTGAAGATAAGTGTAGACTTCAATCTCACGAAAAAGTGTCAAAGAGAAGGGTTGACGAATTTTATGAGTCACGCAAAAGGAGCCCATTAGTCGTTGCAGTGAATACCTTGACAGAACAAAACACTTAATTCTCGGAAGAATGCGGTCCTTGTATGGCCATCGTATGTGTTACGCAACTGCGCACATGCTGCGTCAACGCTCCGAGAGTTGACAACCTACAAAAGTTTTTGTTGTAGCTGGATCTGCGGCCTACGAGCTCAGAAACGGTTAACGGATTAACGATTCGTGGTAGGACGGATAGCAGAACGACGAACCACGATAAGGAACAACGGTGTGCAGAGTATACACGGCCAGTTAGTCATTTCCCAACCAGCCCATCCACCCGAGGGTACTGCATGAACACACGGAGAAGTGCTATTTTACGCCGCTCAGCCCGAAGACAACATGGTCACAAACCCGTTCATGTTTATAGGGTTTGGAACTAGTGACAAAGTAAAGTCAGACGAACAGACCAGACAGTGCAGAATAGACGTGTATTCGGAATGACAACAACAGTTTTCACGATGGCTGAGAATGCTTCTGAAAACCGGAGAAGTGGATGACCACGGTAACAGTGAAAGTAACTTACGAGTGTCTTGTCGCAATGTTTTCGGGGAACTGGCGATTACTCCAACAGCGCTCAGCTTATTTCTAACGTGGATTGACTGTGAGCAGTGAGATACAGGCAAGAATAAAATACATTGTGAACAAACCATGGATACCAACTAGTCGTACAATATGAAGGAAGGGACAGACGTGCACATACCTCACCCAGAATCGGGATAATTACTGCTTCAAATACACTGCACCAACAGCCTCACTGTGCCACTTATACCAGTTGAGTCTAACGACAGACTATTCAAGTTTGTTTACAGTGTGCATAGTCGCGACAGTAAAAGTACAGATAATACTTCATCTTTCGGGAAATACTCATGAAATCTTCCCCCTGAACGCTTCATCACCCATATTGTGCGTCATCACTGGCCAACAGCGGAGTTTGTCACCTTTGTCGCGAGAATATGTAGTAATTATTTACCGTGAGCAGAGCCGGATCATCGGAAGAGTCCCGTGATCCAGGAAACTCTCATACTCAATGTAGCCGGTGATATTAATTTAAATTTCAACTGATTACAGACATCTTGCAAGATTTCTAACCTTCTTCCAAGAAATCCTGTAGGAATCACGGTTTTTATTAGCAGGTTTCCTTTTGCTAAACATGATGGGACATCTAGTGAATCATTCTGTCAGTTGAGCACACTGTAAACTATGTCCTCTCGGTTGAACCGGTAACAATTTTATAGATACCACTTGAATGCCAGGTAAGTAGCAGTGAGTACCTACTCAACAGTTGTATCCATGTTATCGAGTCTGTATAGCACTCACAGGTTGATTCTCACACCACTGTATATCAATCTGTTACTCCTTATTGTACGTTTTTCGGTTTTTCTTACTTTTGCAAACAATGGGACCCAGTTTTCTCCTCGACCGACATCGAGACATGAAAACTTGTGCAAAAATACCTCAGTTTTTGTGCAAATCTATTACTCTTTGAAGCACATTCGTGGTAATTTACACTAACTGCCTTGTATTCAAGCCAGTAAACCACATTGGTGAGTATTTGGATTTGACTAGGATCAGTATTACCAGATATCAGAATGCCAGTAAAGTAAGCAACACATTTGGGGTGCACCCAAATTGGATGAAACGGCGATGGTTAACAATAGTGTGTATAACAAACAGGCAGCTGCATCGGACTATTTTGACATGTGTGTTACTGCTTATGCAAATTGTAAAGGCAGGCGTCGTTTAAATTAACATTAGAAATTGTTACATTCCAGCAAAAGTCCAGTTTATAACATTCCAATCCTAAGAATACGAAAACCCTATGGTGGTTGTTTGGTTTACCGTCAGTTTATAAACGCTGATGTGTACGGCTCCACCCAATAGAGCATACTTACTCATGACCTTAACTCCAAATGTGGAAGACTTTACATGTCAAATTACTTTTAAAACCAGGCTATAAAACAGAGGGGATTTAGTCTTATACAGTTCCAACTGGATCCGGCATAAAGTCGCTCAACCTCTGTAGCACTGCAGTGAATTTCCAAGAATGCCCTCGCCAAATACATTCATGTACGTTTTGAAATTTTGCTTCAGAGTGATGAAATTTTTATCCATCTGATTATCCGTGGAAGAAAAGTTAACTTACTCCTCTAAAATCTTATTATTTTTAAGCACGATAGCTACAGAATGCCTAAGTATTCCCTCGCCTTGTTACAAGTTAGGTTGTAGCGTGGTTTAAATGAAAGTTTTTCACACTTAAACCCAAGAAAATTAGACAGAGAGACGTCTGTTTATGCACACAAAAACACACAACAGTAGAGCTATATCAAGTCTGTCAACAGTGCCTCCGAGCATGCCGAGGAAGTAAACGAAGGGCTGCATATGCTTAACAAGAATACGCTGAGATGTTGACTAGTTCAGAGTGCCAACGAGGACTTTTGATTTCGTATGTCGCGAACTGGATTGGGTCATTAAGCAGGTTCGTAGGACCAAAATTGGAAATCAAGATATCTACCCTTAAAGTTCAACCGAATAATTTCAAAGAACTAAACTGTATGCTTTGTGGATTATTATCAATTCAATTTTCACAAAGCATCTTTCAAATGACTTCAACCAATTGATAAAGCTGCTTTTAAGTGTATCACGCTAATTGCCCCCTCGGTGAAAAGTAAACTAATCTATGGATTCAGACACAATTATATGATTAACGTATTTGTGCATTTATGTATCTTCATAGTGAGTGACCGGCACGGTCACCTCGCCGATTCATCGTTTGTTTTGCGCTCAATAAGAACTACGTGGTGGAACTCCAACCGGTTCAACCTCCCGGACACAATAGACAGTCTAGCAGCTGACCGATCTAACGTCACCTTATGACAACACATCTGGAATTGACTAACAGTTCCAATGTTACATCTCCCGTTATTCACCAAATGTCTTGTTCTGTGTCGCAACGATCAGATTTGTATTGGACAAGTGGGTATGCGCTCGACCCTCGTCCACTAACAATGTGAAACACCTTTCCTGAAGAGCAGTCGAAACGTAATCCCATCAGACATTGAACTAAAAGAACGTGTCAGGGTTTGGAAACAAACCGCATATTCCCAGCAATGTTAGGGAATATGATAAGCAGTTAGTTCTAGCCTGATTTGGGACCAACGGCAGCAACCAACGGGAGAAAGAAGAGAAGCGTGAAGTGGGCCACAGCCCACTCGGCGACACTCAAAAGTGCGTCGACAAAGCAGTGCGTGGAAACTTCGAGTGCGTTAAACAACGCTCGAATAGGTCCAGGTCAAACGACCTTGAATAATGGAGGAATAGATAAGTCGTTAGAAGAGGAGCAAGCATTCGCTGCGTGAAATTAGTTGCACGGCTGAAGAAAGTGGCACTGAGTTCATATCAGGCCTTCTATAGAAGGCGTGCACAGAATAATGCGTATAGAACAGACAAGCAATAAAACATGGTTGCAGCCGGGATCCTTAGAGAAGCCACACGATCGCTGGTCACTACAGATTACAGCTTATGACTTTGCGTGTGTCAATGAGATCAGCCACTCACAGAATCCGATTTAATAATCTCAATGTAAATCTGCAAATCCGGGTTCCTCTTATGAGTAACAACAGCTTGATGTAACAAGTCCGAGGTCTTCCCATTATTTACATAGGAATTCTCAATTTGCATGTCAGTCATATCACCGATTTATAGGCGGCCAGGGAGCTTTACGCGGCGTTAATCTAATTTGCTGAAAATAAAATTCTGAGATAATTCGTGAAAGGTGCTAGAGTGATCCAGCAAACGTTTGAATGTGCGCGATCTGCTAGTTGCTGTAAAGGACTGTGGTGGGTGACTTCTGTTCTGTTGAGTGGGCACTCAGAATATGACCCTAACTGACGACGAGCCGGGATCAATTCAGAGTTCAGTTATTCATAATTATTCCATCATCTCGTTACTTTGTAATTACACGCATTTGCCAACGGCTTCTAGTGGCCATATCCGATGCATGAAATGCTCAGTTAACTTTGGAACCACATTACCTAGTCACTGTAAGTTGTATTTTGGTTAAAATCGCATATATACAGCTCTGTTTTCAGTAAGAGCGTACAAAGTTTGATTGTGCAGGAGTCTGTGGCTGCTTTTCAGCATCCTCATGAAGATCTAGGGGGCAGCTGTTACGGCTTAAGAGAATGGACAAACGGCATGACAATGCAAGCAAGCAAGTACGAGATTAGTGACTACCACAGTGACCGCAGTACCAATACAAATTGTTTCTAAGGCAGAAGGAAAATGAGGAAGCCTAATAGTGGAAACACCAGCAAACTTATGGCTGTTCTCCGGGTTATTTTTTTTTGAAACGAATGTTTTTGTCATTAAGTTTGCCTATATATTCTGTTTGGATGTCGAGGATGTTGTAAGTCCTTGGTCAGCCTATGCATTAGAAACAGACGTTTCTGTTTGTAAACCTAGCCATAGTGAATCACGTTGCTTCATACGAGCACTTAATTGTCGGTCTGTCTTCACGTTACAACACTAACAACAGTGGGATGTGACAGTCAGAGAGTGTTTGTTTACACCTAAGTAAATTGTTAACAGCCCAATTCACGGCACTAGTCATAGATTCCGGATACAGCGACTGCTATACAATCCTTCACTCTTGTTAACTGGCAATCTTTTCGTACCGGAAATTCGAAATACACGTCAGTGTACTCACTGTTTTTACCCTTTGTAGTTCATAAGAATGGTGCTACTCTCAGACTGCAGAGGTCATATAGAATACCTGCCAGTGCGTTGATTTTTAACGATAGACTGTATTTTACATGTAACATTCGTGCTTTGTGAAAAAAATTACCCACTAGGCTTTTTATATCGCATGAGGCTAAAGGTTGTGAAACGATATTTGCCCACGCCATGTAGGTTTCCTGTATACAGACCTTCCTAAGGTTGTACATGGTCACCGAGGGATTGGAGTGTCTAGAAATGGAAGGTAGCCACTTTCCTCAATTTCATTTGCTCAAGTTAGAATGAAGTATACTTAATTCACCCCCAAAAGTAACATATCTGAATCACATTTGTTTCTGAAATTTGATTAAGATTTCGCTTATGTGAAGTGACTGAAACTGTCATCTTCAGGAACTTCGACATAATTTTGACCCCAGTTTAGGCACGGATAAATTAGTTACCATCGGACCCACTGGATTATCCATTACATGCCCTTCCGTGACCAATTAGAAGTTCAAATCCAAATGATATGAATTGTGATTAGTTAACCAAACGTGTAACCACCATCATTCTGTCAATGATACAAAAACCACAGAATCTCCAACTTAAAAACTTTTGGGTCACACTTAATGAATTATTTGTACTCGCCAATTTTGTTAGCAATATTCTGGTTCCTTAACCTGCTGGCTTTTAGTACGACATCCACACATCTATTCCGATGTACACATCGCTGGCAAGTACTGCTGTTGGACGCTACGTTGGGAAGATCACTTAAGAAAAGTAGACCATGACCAAATGTGCTTCATGAACACGAAATAACCTGGCTAGACCAATTCAACATTTTATGTATACCATGTAGATTTTTCTTCTTGCCAACTCACGTAAAGCTTATAGCAATGGGCCGGTTCGATCACAAATAACTGACGCGCTCGGCTTGGACAATTCCGAGGACGCCAGCAAGCAGTCTTTTCGTAAGACTACCGGAACCCATATACCTCCTCTATTCCATTCGTCTTTATCCCATCGGTACCCAATCCTTAACACAACCTCAGATCGACAAACGTTTTGATCACAACGAAATTTTTGTGCAAAAAAAGATTGTCAATAACTTTACTGTTCATTTCGTCGAGATACTATTTAACAACATTCATGAAGAGCAGTCGACTACTTACGTACGGTAGTAGTTTGTAACAAATTTCCTCAAATAGGAGGAATTCGCGTACATCCTTCAGTCGACCATTCAATCGAAGGCATTCGGGCGCTTGAACGCATTTTTAAGTGAACAGTCTATTTTTTCAATCCCCTGTGGTGGTTATTTCTAATCAACTCGTCTTACTTTGACATGTCCACAATGGTCTTCCTGCTACCGTACTTTCAATAGAGGAGAATTTTAATCAGATGTGCAGTTTGCCCACATTGGTGTCATCCAATCTGACAAGTTTGATGAAAGTAATCTCACCACTATGTGACGGAATGAAATCAGAGCATCAATTTTTTAATACCATCACTTAAAAGAGTTTTTCGCCTTTTGAAGAGAAGATTTTTGTGGATTTTTCGAATATCGAAGTGAGTTTGCATTATTTCTGACTGCAAAATTACGATTTTCTCATATTGTGCAAAGCAGCTAACCTTACCATGCAAGATTTTAACCAGACCGGTGATGACGTTGGTAAAACATTTTTGATGAAAATTAACTTTCAAAGAGAAAAAAACGTGAAGAAACAGAATAACTGATTTCCCATAACCTATGAGGAAGACTGAAAGATAATCGCGAATTAACAGTGAATAACTGGATAGTACTTACTCTGGACTAACTGGCAATCTTTCATCAACAGTCACCAATGACATGTGTTGATCAATAAGTTACGAATCGATGTTGGACATCAAAACGAATTGGGATTCGCACGTAACCCGATATTCTTGAAGGTCACAACGGCGAACGGTCCGAAATATGTTTTTTTCTTAAATAGCTAAAGCCACTTACATAAGGAAAACCTTCGAATGACTTTGTGTAAGAACCATCTGCATATCCTGAAACTTCTGGAGTCGTACCAACAAAAGCTTTCGAAATTGACAAGCCAAGGATGAACTCAAGCTAAGTGATACACGTTTACACAAACTATACCGGAAATTTAGGGTTCATTCACTCCACACTTAGAACTACACATTCAATGGATATGGCAATAACTACAACAACGATAGCGATGAGTGTATTTATCCGTTCTAGTAGGCTAGACATTCAGTCAGTGGACATGAGAGTTATGCAGAATATTAGCCAACAAGTCAATGGTTCACACTGTTGTGAGAATAACAGTGGCACCAAAAACAATCGTGCGGTTGCTAATTAGTCTTCCTCACAGCTCATCTGTTTTGTTGTGATTGTTTAACGAGTACTTTACAAGGTAGGGAAGAAGTGAAGCTTTGAATGGTGAAGCATGCGACAACAGATGTTCAGTGGCTTACTCATTGTCGATTTAGATGAACAAGAATAGAGAATTCGGTTTATACAGCCCAAGAGAGACAGACTTCCAGTCGTAACTAACACCGTATGTTTGGTAACAAAAAGAATGCTGTGATCTACAATAGTTGCAGTAAAAATGGGGCCATAATATACTAAAAACGTATTGTTGTACAGTCAGCGTTATATGAGTTTTTATCGGTCGCTTAATCAATTTTAGACAATCCTGTTCACGGTTATCTGAAATTCCCACTGTGTAATGCAACACTGAAATATTGGACATTTGGATACGAGCGTACAGAAGCCTGTGGATGAATCATTGTGCGCAAGTGAACAATTAATGTGATTTGTGTGAAAACAAAGGCTGACTGTTCTCCCGAACTTCTCGCAGGTTTTCAGGTGTGATTCGAAGTTAATGTTCATAGAATAAGGACGCATGATGTCGCTGCCTCGCATCACAAACTCTATGAATTCTTTCAGGTGCTTGAGATCCCCTTTCGAAAAATGGGGAAGCATGTAGAACGGAAGTATATCAAATGGGCAAGCACACAAGACTCAGCAAATCTTGATGTGAAACGGTCATTTGAAAACACTGTCAGACGAGTTCCATAAACAGCTTGTCTTTCGACTTTTCCGGAAGCATCAAACACATTAGAGAAAGATTGCTTGTTGTGCTACAAATTGACTGCAAGCTACCTGAATAATAAGTCTCCCCGCACAACATCCTAAATAGGCAACTCCGCGTTCGGCTTTGTGCGTTTCATATGACGACTACTATTGATACTGGAAAACTAGGCATATTGATTTGCTCGAGGACGGTTGTGAGCATTTACAGGCTGGTTCTACGCGAATGATTACTTTCTCGAAAGATCTGACTTGAAGATGTCAGAAAGAGACTTCAAAACAACTTCAACGGGTAAAAGTGCGGTATCTCCCTATGATGAAGTTACATCTATTTAGGCTCAACATAGAAGAGATAGGAGGATAACTCTTTAAAAATACAACAGAGTTGGTGATCAAGTTAGAGAATAAAACATCACAGCATTTATGTTCTGTTTCTCTGATGTGAATAATCGTCCGGCAGATTAACTAATCTTCATTCGATCTCGCAACTACGTAGCTATTAACACTTCGTTGCTCGGTTCATGTAATTGAAGGCATTATTACAATTTAAAAACACTAGCACCTAGTCTAACATTTCTCGGTCATTGCTGACAAAACGAAGTGGACAAAAACATTGCTAGCATCCAATGACGATCTTCAAAGTTGACGAAAAGGATCGTCACTAGTTACTTAAGTACTCACTACATTACGAGTGTAACTGCCTCCAATAATTTCAATCCTTTAGAAGTACGAACTACTGGAGGAGGTTTGGAAGGACCTATAGTAGAAAGTTGGGCCCACGGGTAGTCGAAAAGTTTTTGTGAACAAGGAAAGTGAGCGAACAAAACAGTCGAGTGTTGTAGAGGCAACCGTTCATCGGTGCTGCCGTTGATTCTCTGTCTGGCGTTGCGTACGCCGTGGATTGCAATCACGACATCTGCTGCCAGCGTTCGACATTCCACCTCGCTATAAACTAACCGACATATTCTGGTAAGCGCCAAATCTAAGCATCTCAGTGGTGAAAGTTAGCTGTCAGGAAGAAGGTGAAAATCATAAATGAAAGCCATACCTAACTTGTTGGAAAATTTTCAGTACGTTGTGAACCATCTATTGTCCCTATTTTAAATCCGAGCGATCTCACTCTCTACAAAGGTGCATAGATTTTATTCTGATACGATGATCATTGTGGCTGTGAGAAAAACAACTAAATGGTCTAACACACAGGTGACGCAATTGAGCGGGATGAAAGGTTTCGATAACAGTGTGAGACTTTGTCCAGTTACTATTTAGCTCAAATTCAAAGACTTGATCGTTGACATACTTAGATGCATTCTGGATGCTCTGCAAGATGTGATGTCCCAGCCGTCCCTAATGTGCACTCTGTAGCAAAATCATCAAGGTCGGTAGTGGACCACACGATCGGAACGACGTGCTTTGAGGCTTCCCATTGCCGTGGTGGTATTTCCTGTTTCACCTCTTTTTCCAAAGTTGCGTAAATCATCAAGATTGTGAACATAACCGGGAGATACTCTATGGATGAGGTTATAACAGGCCTTAGACCATTCACAACCTACAAACATCCAGCGTGTAGGGTAGACGTGGACAGATAGACAAGTATTTGTTTGAGTAACATAAAGTGAGAAATTCATTTTCTTGCGAATGTAGCGAACACTGAAAAAAATGGTTCGAGCAGGATGCACAAAAGGGTTTTTGAAGATGAAAATAAGAAATGACTGAGTTCAAACAACGGGCAAGAAGTGAACAGTCCAACTTTAAGTGGGGCCGGCGATAGTGGGTTCTGATCGAGAGGAATGAGGGTAAAATTAAGCTCAATATTAGGAAAGTATATCAGCAGATCCGGCAGATACTTGAACTGGATAAACAAGGATATGTCCGACCCGTTCATCTTCACACTGAGTATATCTATGTTCATTGGCGAAAAGAGCATTGGCGGCCACCATTTGGGCTGCCGAACGAATTATTCTCGTTTGCTCACCTGCAAACTTACAACACATTCACGGTAATGAAGGTTGTACACCATAAAAACAACAGTGATGTATGTACATATTAAAGCATCGGAGCTTATCGCAAGTTCTGCCATTTGTAAAACCTAGGTGAATCAGAAAGTACTCTTAGGCTGGACAGCTCTCCAATTGTCCGAGGTGCTGGATGGTTTGACATTGCTTAGAGTAGTACCCGGCAGCAGTTGCAAGGAGTAAACTTCTAACAAGCTAAGGTAGATTTTACATCCAGTTTTATATCTCTAACAGGTTGGGCTAATACACGGCGATTTATTGTCATCAGGGCAAAGTTGCAGTCAGGATAGTAGCATAACAATGACCCGTCATTTACGCTCAGCAACAGCGAGAGTGAATGAATTTATCAAACATCGACCGGACGATTTGGTAAAGGAACTGTACGGTGTCAATCATTCGTGTAATACCTAAGTATACGTCTGAGTAGAATGAGTATTGTATTACAGAGTGCGTGTGGTATACAATAGTTGCCCTGCGGTCCACCATCGTAACAGCTGATCTACCCATTGAGGTGTAAAATTTTATGCCAATTAATGGAGTTCATGGAGGCAATCAGAATTCTCTGGCTGGTGAGTCGATGTAAGTTAACAGCTGATACACACACATGGATATTTTAACACGGCTATTACAGTCCAAAAAGTACACCTAATCGGACTTGATCCCAACAAACAAAAATAGAAAGCTAGAACATGCCAACATAGAAGAAAGTTCACAATTTAAAGGGTGATGAAGTACGAACAAACTGTATGTTGTATCTGATGGAACTGTTTGTCTCCATCAAAGGGTGTACAACACGAAGGGTGTGTGATATGTTTGCTTAGCAATCCGTGTGGTGAACAATGTTTACTGAAAAAGAACCTGATATCGCAGACGGGAAACACGGCTACATGCTTTCAGATGTGAAAAACAAACTTGTTCCGGGTCAGATGCTTTAAACGTTTTTAAAGTAACTTTGTAAGTCCATTAGGAGAATCAGTCATGATATACGAATTACTGTTACATAAATAGTATCAGTTAACAATGTGATCCAGTGCTTCAGAAGAAAGGACCTTATATAACAAATTACTCTTCTTTAAAATTGTTCGCTTTATGATCAAATTATCTGCATGCATTGAATTATTTACCAGCCACTTTGTCTTCAATTTGCTTCGTTCTGGCAAATTCTCACGCGGGGCTATTTTCAGTTATTATATGGAGCAAAACCGAGAAATTTAAGCTAACGCAACACAGTCGCTACAACGGGGGACAGCCTGAACTCTTTCTGCCCTAAGTAGGAGTGAGATGGTTTTCCAAGCGTTCATGATTTAGAAGTTCCTTTATGTTTCTTAACCCTATTAAATAACTCCTGCAGTATGTTGATAATAGCCTACGTAAATTACGTTAATTTTTACATCGAGACGTGACGTGTTTTTTCGATGGGGATTATAACATGACTGCGTCAAATAAACAGCGTAAAATCGAAGGTTTATTCAATCAAGACAGTGATCGTGGAGTGCACTTGCATCGTGAGTTTTGTTTTTTTTAAGGAGAACGTTCTTGGATCAATTTCACCACAGCTTCGGAGTATGATCAGCACGGTAACATCCTGGGTAAACAGTGTCATTGGTTAATATTGCTTACGTCTGCAATCTTCAAAGAAGGGTTTTGGGAATGGTAAAACGATCCTATGTGAGCTTTTCATTCTTTGCCAGGTTGAATCAAGATTGACTTCAGCAAACCACAGATTGGGGAATAACCTAGACCCTTCTGAATATTGTTAATGTTCGCTTCCTTTGACTAATGCTAAATCCGCTAACTTCAGCTGTTTTGCAGGTGGCTGATAGCCTTCGATCTCAAGGTCACCAACATATTAGTGTAATAAATGTCGTTTTACTCGCTTGCTAACTGCTACGTGTTTGGAAACCTATTGATAAACTAATGTGCTATTTGATTGTGTATTGTGGATATTCAGATGAGAGACGGAGTACAGAAAATAGCATGCAGTGTCCTTTTTCATTGGAATATACGATTGGCCTATTTGGAAATCTGATTAAATTAAGGGATCTGTCATGGTCACTCAATCCGCTCTCTCTCTACAGAGCAAAAGAAGCCATTGGAAACTTCTTTGATCAATCAGCACACCGGGCATATCAACACTGTATACAAAACAATCAGTATGTAAGCCAGAGAGTACGTTTGATCGACAGATACCATTGAGAGTCCAAGAACCATAAACTTTTACGAGACTGTTGTCTATATTTTCAATATTCCTATTCACTTGTGCAAAGCCTATTGATAACCGTAACATTCAAAATATTTTGAAGTGACTCCATGTCATCCGAGCCGAAAGTTGAAATAAGTTGTGCAGTTACGCTTAGTCTAAATCGTCTAAGGGCTGCTATCACATTTCGGTTCTAAAGACTTTGATCCATAGGCCATATAAGTGGTCGAGAACATTATGTACGACACAAAACAATTTCCGATAAGTCATAGACGACAAACCTACCACAGCTGGAAAAATAATTACTTCTGACATTTATACAAATGCCAAAAATGTCGAAAAGTATACGGTACTCTGTGATCATGAAGCTAGAAAATCGCCCTTTATCCAATGTGCACCCTTTCATAATTCATGATTTGTGTTAGATAATATGGTTTGGATTTTTATTGATCCTAATAGCACATTGAAGAAATGATGGAGTAATAAATAGGTGCGTGTATGATGAAGTTAAAAAACAAATAGAATTTCACCAGGAAGATAATACTAATGACCAGTCAACAATCATACTGATGCCGGTCTGGTATATACTTCACCATACTGTCAAAGCTGAGACCTCTTCTAACAAACCACATGCATGTTTGAGAACTCCCCAACTCAGAAAGTAACAGATTCCAATTTCACTCAGGCAGACAGTCAAGGCCTTCACAGTCTATGCCAAAATCATTGTCTCACTGTTTTCAGGTTCTTCCCAACGTCAGTAGTTAATTGAACGTCGAAGGATCATCCAGAAATATTATGGTTATACACCATATCTTCATAGCTCATGTGTGAATGAGCTGAATAAGATCGGCTGAGTTGTTCCGCAAACTGTTTGTCTCTCAAAACAAGCAGTTGCAACAAATCGTTAGTTCGTGAACCATCCTTTTCACTTATAACGTGACTAGCTGCTTTTTGAATGTCGATACACCTACAAATCTGGAACATAACCCATCTCCATGGCTTTATGTCGCTCGACGAAGTGTCTCTCATGATCCTCACTCAGACTGTTTATGAGTTTACCATTAAGTTCCAGGAACGTCATTGCCGTATTCAGAGTTCGGGGAATCGGTCAACAACTAACCACACGGTACGTTGAATCGGTGGAGACCCACCTGTATATCGTCTGCATTTTTCATGTGAGACACAGGTAACACTCAAGCACGCCACATGGCCGTTGGAATTTTTATCCGGTGCTTGTTCGAATCACATTGTTGCTGTGATTCAACTAGTCTGAATGGCAGTATTAGTGCTATGAGCCACTAATATGTTTGGCACAAAGATTGTCTGTTCAGAGAGTCGACACAGGAGGCATATATTTCAAAGTCACCTCGATCACAATTACTCAGTTGCACATAACACTAAACCAAAGAAGCCACAGTTGCCGATGCCAGGTTCGTCTATGGCAAATACACCGATTCCTACCGGTATACATTTTAATGTGTCTTGCTGTTTTCCCTGGTTACTTCAACACCTGAATATGTGCCTCCATCTAGCTACTGACTAGTAGTACACTGTGTTCGTTCAACCTCACCACACTAGATGACAAGCTTTTAGCACGGCTCCATTGCTCGATAATGGTTGCAAACGAACTAATTCTGCACAAACATCAGACGAACACCGGATTCAAGGGCATTTTACGGGCTAAGAAAGTGGACAGTGTTTTCTCACACTGCGCTTTTTCAAGTTGACCATCACTCACATTTGATTGCAGCCTTCGCATTCAGAGGGACTTTCCAGCCAGCCTTTTTCGAAAAGAGCTCTAATGAGAGCGAAACTCGAGTTCAGTGATTCTTTCGAAAGAGGATGGCTGGAAAGTCTATCTGAATGCGAAGGCTGCAATCAAATGTGAGTGATGGTCAACTTGAAAATAAACCGAATCCCTGACTACTCATCAGCAACTGCGCTTTTTGTTGCGCGGAATGCAACAGGAAGTACAGAAAAAACTAATAATTCTTCGTTCAGAATCAGTAATGACCCGGTGATGATGAACCACGGTGAATGGAGATGTAGTTAGAATACACTCACAGTGTGAGTGTAGCAGTTAGCTGAACATCAAGAAGCAGTCCCAAATAAATGGTCTCAAAAAACTGGATTGTTTTCCCAAAAGACATACTAGCTTTCTGCCTGCAAAGTTACAAGAGAAGAAGTCAAGACTGTTGGACGGGTTTGCACCAAAGTCGTCACTTTCAGCTGAACGACAAGCTTTGATGCCTTGTGGTTTCATTACCAAAATACGAAGCTCCCATAACTAATGGAGATTACCGCCACTATCAATGAGTCGCGTCAGTTTATTACTGACTGATCAACAAAACTATGCAAAAATGGCTTCGAAGGAGGATACTGACGATAAACTCGTGGATTATTGGGACTATAAATATCAAGTCTGAATTTCTGAAAGCTTAGAGTGCCTCTCAAACAAAAATGACACTTGAGTTAGCTTTAGGTGTGGAAGACAGTGGGTTGATAATTTACGACTTAGGTGGGGATAGTCAGTTTTCATAATAACCGTTGTAAAAGGTGAAGAATATTGCAATCTGGGGTTTTGTTTACACATGAATTAGGACGCTCAGTCAACTTCCTCAGCTGATTTGCCGAAAGATGTAGAGAGTGCTTTGCGTTAGTCAGCACGGCATTTGACGGCACTTTGATTGGGCCAAACACGACCTATCGTTCGAATATTATGGTAGAAAAATCAGTTTGGATAGATCGGCTACTGGGAACTAGGTTTCTGAAATTGTGAGGTATATTCCAACAAAAACTGTTGACGTTAAATGTTAAGTAATATTTTATGGTGCATATTCAGAGGCTTATTCCGGGAGCTGACTATATTGCATAAGACTAAAAACGCGGTATCCTCAGAATTTTATTGGATAGTTCTCTTTTCCCATTCATTATGTCACAATTACACAGATCCGTCAACTTTCAACAGAGCAACTCAACGATACACAGGTGACACACGACGAAAATCGTGGACAATGTCAAGTCGAATTCAAGTTTTGTTGTGGAATGGATGTAGTCTATTTCGTAACTAGGCAGGCAAACGTTTTAAGAATGCCTTCTCATTAAGCATGAAAAATTACTAAAGTCAACGCTTTGAAAATCTCATTGAGTGATATTTTTATTCAATCGTAGAACGTGTTGAGCTCTTCTAAATCAAGTGCTCATCAACAGACTCTAAAACGAAGTCGTCGAACGTAATGCATGGAGTAGATCACACAAACTTCTAGCGAAGCCATGCCATCCTAATAGCCCGTACGATGTTTTCAGCATCTGATGACATGGCAGTGATCATCGCGTATGCAACGAAACTGTGACGCAGTACCATCACTGCTAACCATGCCTTGAGGAACTCAACTAGACTAGCCACTGTCCACTTGTTTTCAAGGCGTGTCGCCTATTAACATGGTGTGTGTTGACAATTCCAAGCTCGCACTAGATCCTGTCAGAAGTAAGCGAAAGAGAACAAAGAGTTTACTTCCACAGTAATTTAAAAAAAACATGGGTTATTTGCATATAGTCCGTCATGAGACCAACAATGACAGACAATAAAGTCTGTCGCAGAGCCGTTCACTGTGCCGCTGTCACGCAGGACTGTCATCTTTCAGGTGAGCTGCAAATAGTGAGGGTTTGGTGGCTACTGATTCGACAGATATTCAGGAACGTCAAGTTATGGTATGACAAGCAGCCTAGAGAGTGTTGTGAATTGCAAATCACATAATAGGAACTCAGGTCTCAGTAAGTCACTTATCACAGGAATGCTCATACGAAGTCACAAAGAAACGAAAAATGCATGTCCTGCTAGTTCTCATTAGAAGAAAAAATATTTTCATTTTGACTAATTTTATTATGATGACACCTGAACTGTCCTAATACATTTGGAGTAGTTCCAACTATTCTGATTACAATGACTACAAGTACTGCTGTGCAACAAAATTATGAGACCTCGGACCATCTCAATCATACATATTGCAAGAAACAAACGCAAGTCAAACAGAGAGAGTTTCAAGTTACACCTACTGTGTAAACTCGTGAAAAATATCGCGCACGAGTGACTCCATTACACAATTCAGAGTATGCTTGCCTGTGGCTTTTCAGAATCATAAACAGCGTGTTGTGAAGCACTTAAATAGTTTGAAACTCATTCTGCATAGTTAGCTGATAGGCTGCTTGCATCTGATAGCTATCTGACTGACATCAGTATCGGTTACTATATGGAGAATGTTCTTTAGACCGTTTACCATTTTTTATATAATCCAAAAATTACGAAAGCGACAACTCTTTTCTCCAATCTAAGTTGAACCGGCAAACCAAGTATGCTCAAAGTTTGAGTCATTCCAAATTAGGTAAAAAAAAATACTCATGTGGTACAAACAATTATTACCTGAGAATATGCGTGCTACAACATGTTAGATCTGTCCTGTTTGGCTGACGAGCTGTCGCCATGATTTCAGTAGACCATAACGAGCTAACTGAGAATATTTTTGCGTCCGTCATGCAAATCGTGTAACACTGAATTAGAGTTAGAAAAGATATTTTGGCTTTCAAACAAATAAACCTGAGCACCTAACAAATCATCATCGGCTTGAAGAATTAATATGTTTTCTGCAGACTCTTGAAAACTTGTCTCCACTAAAAAATAGCATGATAGAAGGTGACAGTCGAATTTATCTCAATCAGGCTCGTTGACTGGTGATTAGGTTCTTTGACAAAAATAACAAGTTTGTGTTGGCGTTTCCATAACAACCGTTCAAAGAAAGTAGACGTACCACCCTCAAGTTTGATTACCCTATGATGAGGAAATTAATCTCGCTTGACAACGGGTAAATATAGCCTAGTATGAAGTGAGCTAAATCTCACGTCTCCTAACCAGACCATGAAGTGTTTGTTACGCTTAGTGAGGAGTGAATAACTAGACTGAACGGTCGTCACGCCCTGGGCTGGGAACGATAAGAGTTTCGAGGGTAGCTGAAACAATTCTGATGAAGTTTAAACACTAGGCATCACTGATGGCTTCAGTTACCCTTCTAGCTATCAGTGTGATGTACGGTGGCCGAAACTCTAGTTCTTGTATCGGCACACTAAGTCACGTGCGACAAAAGGAATCAAGTTGGAGCAGGGTTCCCTCTTGGGTACAGTTCCCCCGTCACGGAAATATAGACTTCGTCCACCGGACTAAGAATACTGGACTGACCAGTCTCGATCGAATTTCAACTGGTAAATCTTGAGTACACTAACCCGGTAAGTTTACAATAGCTCTCAGATAAAAGCTTTAAACCTGCGTGATTAGGCATCTGATGATGTAAACAAAGTGTGCTTTGGCTATATATGCCCACATCTCTCGTAGAGATCACACAGGAATATCTTACGGAGAATTATGAAGCTGGACGGGAGAAAATCCTCTGTACTAACTGCTATCGGAGGAGAACCTTCTAAAGTGAACTTACAGTATGGTCGCTTCTGGTTTTGAAAGTCTTCTCAACTGCTCTTCAAAGGTCTAAAGTTCTATTTTCCAAATTCTGATGAGCGCTGGATGTTGATGCTATTGTGGTGAATTGTCAAACTGGAGATGCCAGTATTCTATCTTCCAGCGGAATACCTAAACGCGGGGGTGGTACGCCCGAAAGCACACATCGAGCGGGTCGGGGACAGTATAGATGATCGGATGAGCCATCGCTCAACTGGATCAGACCAACGAATGAGACATGCGGGGGAAATGAGTCGGATGACCGGATCAGGGGCACAATTATCCCAACACTCGGTAAACTATCTTGACACGGTCGCAGAATGCGGTCAGAGGCCACAGTGGATAGATTGAGGACAGCTCGAGCGACGAGACGAGTCATCGCCCAACCAGATAGGCCCAACGGAAGAGGGATGGTAGGTGAAAAGCGCCCTGACAGAAAGCACCGAGCAGAAGTGCACACCACGTGTGAGCGGAAACTGGGGATGTTATGGACAGGAATTTTGATTCATAAGCACGAGCGCGCACGCTGCATGGCCCCAGCACGTTGGACAATACAGATTTTACTTTATTGAACTTCTTTTCGCCACACTACGTCTCCGATGCGGGATGCCAAGGAACATAAACACTGGTGAAATTGCGTGAGCTTACGATTTCGTTACCAAGTGTAGCTCGACTGTGATTGTGTGAAACACGCAAAATGCTTGTCTAATGTGGCTCTGCCGGTATTCCGATAAGTAGATAGGTTGAACCGAGGCCAAAGATGGGATACATGAATACCCATACTTTCTTCACCAACCGTAAACGTGTGACTAACAAGTAAACAAAAATAACTGAGTTTCAATATAACGCGAAATTACAGAACTATCTAACGCCTGACAGACAGTCACAACTAGAAGCGCCAAAAACGCTGATTGCCATTTGCAACAGAAGGACGCTTTAACGAACGAATTTATGAAGGAGAGTTTGATATAAATAACTTAACATGGTCTCAACATGCTTCCCTAATATGCGGTCTCGTTCTTGATGCACTATAATAAACACTGCTGTAACATTAATCTCGCTTTAACCAGTAAGCTAACCATCCCAAAGCAAATTGGCGATCTTTATTGTGACGGATGACCAAGTTTAACAGAAATTGTCAAATGAGTTAAATGATCCATTCAACATGGTAAAATGATCGTCATGGCGGTATGATCGGTATAACCAATTCTCTTCCATTTCCACTTTCTGTGTCATGTTAATCGTCTAGTTAAAATACTTGTTGTTTACTCACAGAATAGGTGAGTTAACCAAACTCGTGAGACTAATAGCAAGTGATGAACTTGCCTAATGCACGTGCCTAATGCTCGCCTGGACAAACTAGGAAACGATGACCGAGAGCTGTGGATACGGATACGAATTTGCTATGAGTCACAAGTACTTTTATTGATAACAGTGCATAAAGCACTCTATTTAGACAATGTAAAATAAGATTGCACATTATGTCTCCCAGCTGTGTGAATCGTGGAGGGCTCTACTGATGTGTAGAAGGTGGACCAACAGCATCGGAACAATCAAGACACTCAAAGTTGGTTGCGGGCGTGTCGTTACGATTGGGGGGCCAGACACTATAGAGTACTGTAGTATGCAAATGGCCGTCCTGGAAGCTTGAAGTACCACGGTTGATCATCTGCCACCAAGACCACACTTCACAGTATGTTGTGGCCTAGACAGTAGGCGACAAGACATTACTGACTTCACGACCACTGGCGTTTCACCTTACGAAAATTCGTTTGTTCATTCATACTCTGATTCGCTCAACGTGACAAGATGGAATATATGCAACCGAAATCTAAGTGGAACAAAAAGCAGAACTCGAAATATCTGGAGTTATAATGACACCGGGATTCATGCACTGTACAGACCTATACTCTGCAGGCAACCTGGATTATCAGCTAGTATGTGAATCCACCCTTGATCTAACAGGGCTGGTTAAAACGAATATGGGAATGGAATAGTCGCAGTCACTTGTGAATAGATTCATCTAATGTCAACCGACATCTCCCACTACTTCCCAGTATCCAAAATACCGCCCTACAGGTTATAGGATTACATTGATTTCAGACTGCACATTAGTCCTAGTAGTTGGATCGTCAGCTGGAGTTAGCGGGACAATTCTTGTGTAACCTATTGAACTGACCGGGTAAACTGAGCATCACTCAGGAGTGAACATAGCTCAGTGGTTGTCTATGCCAGTTCGATGTATCTAATGTTAGGTCACCGGCCCAGAGGTCAACACGACTGTCTCGTGAAAGTCTGGCCAGAGCTCTAGTCTTTGTCGTGACAAAAATAAACACGGCTGACGAGCCCCAACCAAGACAATGCTTGTACCTAGTGCTTTTTCCTAAATAGCTGTCTAACTATCGACTAAAATACTACAGCTGCAATCATTTGCGAGTGATGCCCAACCGAACTTAACCAAATTTACCTACAAACTGTAAGTTATTCAGCTTAATTTGTAACTCTTTGAAAGTTACCTAGTGCTTAGTTGTTTGACGGTCACTTCGTCGAGTTCGATGTAAATTTTTGTTGTAAAGCTGTTATTAGCATAGACAATTAAAAACTACATTTGTAGAATGAATGAATGACGGCAGCTGATGCGGACGCATTGATAACTGAATATGTAAATGGCGAGAGATCAGGGAATTCAACAGCCTATCGGGTGATAGAATTTTCTGGTCAGCGTTGGCGTTAACAGGTTTCATGATCAGATAACCGGCTTAGAATTTTGGTGTGGAAATTGACAAAGACTTTAGAAGACAGCTGGTTGTCTCTTTCAGCACCATTCAGTCACTGAGACGTTCCGGAAAGTGTACGGTCCATCTATGTTACGTTCCTTCATGTGTGTGCCTTAGCGCACACACACGATCGCTCACTCACGTGGACCCTCCCGTTGCGCAGCGACCGGTTGTAAAGTTCACGTGCGCACCAGGGCTAGTCCGCCCAGACATGCCTTGTCCTTCCCTCATTGCCTTGTTATTGATTCATCGACCGGCCGCTGTAAACTCTGTTCATTGTTGCATGTAATTCAGTTTTCATGCTGGCTCATCCAGGATACACCAGGTTCCACCTGCATCACTTCAGTTCTCACTTCAGTGCGTAGCGTAGACACAACAGAAAGTGTCAATGAGATCTACATCATCAGAAAGTACATGGATGAACTGTTTGCTTTTTTGTGATTGCAATATGTACATTCTAAAACAAAACTAAATTATACGGCAGACTGGTGCTAAATCGCCTTGAACCATTAATGTTGACCTCTGGTGATAATTCGACTTCTGCGAGTAGTGAACTTGCAGATGTGCATTTCTTGTCAGCTGAATTCCGTGTTATATCGCAGTACATAAAAGTTAACGCATATATTGTAATATTACGGAATTTCGTGAAGCGACTAGCCAAACGGTTTTATATAGCACTGGCATTATGTAGCTACGAAGGCTGGTTTCTGATACTATTTTGGTTTTCGGCAATGAACATTTTCAGAACGAATGAGATTGACATTTAAAGACCTCATTTAATTGGCACTACACGACACTACTTGTTACAAACAGCCTGTCCACTTCTAGCACCCCGTAGATTAACTTACCACGATGTGCATTTTTCGTACATTCAACTGGACCTACTCTGTAGGATTTGTGTGGCAAATCTACAACACGAATGGTTACGGTTTTGTGGAATCCTTGGTTCGATCAAAGCGTCACAAGATTCACCCATCATTATAATGCCGGATTACAACACATTAGAAAATATTGCCGAGTATCCACGTTGTATGTGGGTAATTATCGTCTGGTCTGATGCTCCAGGCGTTACAGATTACGTGTAACAAATGGCGTTGATTGGTATGCTAAATTTATTTGTCTATCCCAGTTTTTCTGGACCAGCATAATCAAACCACATCCCACGTCTCAACAGATTACTTCGTTTAACTGTATAGTTAACATTTCCTTTGGCCCACGCAAGTAGTCTATTGAATAAGCGCACTGTGAAGCCAGTGCCATGTAGGTGTCTCATCCGAGCATATTAGGTCCGTTGGCTAGCAATTCCACGTCAGACAGAGGCCCTGGTGCACAGTTCACACACTTCAGACTATGACTGAACGCGTCTGTCACCTGCACTTAATTTTCAAAAGAACTGACGTTCCTATATACATAACAAATCCATATGAACTGACCGACGTTGCTAGATAGAAGTGCTACGGCCGGTTTCCCGGAACGTCACAATCAGTTCAACTAAAGAACGTTCTGTTTATATGAACTGTCTTCCACCAGAATGTAAGAGGAAACATTTTTTTTAAACAAATGCCATTTTGTGGTAAACTGTCCCCTCAGATGAATGAATTTGGGCCGCAAAATTAGATGTTGTTCTGACTAGCATAATCCACTTATGTGGGCAGAAAAAGTGGTGATCCGTTCAAGAAAAATTGTGCTAGTTCGGTGATTGTTCTGAATGTCAAGGTGTAAATTTTCCACGCTTCGTTCGTGACTGATGACGTGTGTCGTTTTAGCCAAAGGTGATTATCTCCCGTCCATCACAATCTGACTTGTTGACGCTATGATGGTATTGTGGATGCAATATCCAATGGAGAAACACGTGATAAACATCGGCCATTGATAATCATCAGGTAGTTACGATTACCTTTCGGGGGTTAACTGTATTTTCTGTTAACAAACATGAATCCCTTCTTGGCTGACGGGTCCACCGGATATGAAAACTGTTAACCACACGGACCACTTATTGAGATCAAAACAAATCAACGTGCAAACCCAAAACTGTGTTGATGGTAACAAGAAGTACACAGTCGACTGACTTCAATTTCAGTCAGAATAGTCAATCGCCTGTAACAGTTAATACCACTTCTAGGAAATAAATTAAATCGTTATTGACTTAGTCGATGTGTCCGGCGAGCGGTACGTCACTCTGCTCAGTTATGATAGTTCTACTTCTATTCCTTATTAATAAGAAACAGTAGTATACTTGTTTTTCAAAAATTTCTCCCTAGAAAAGCTGACAACCTCATTAATTACATTAATCCGTGGAACGTTGACTTTCAGTCTTTTATCCACCTAGTATTGAACGACTGAAAAGGTTGACTTGAAAGTGATCCGTAAAGGACCAGCTAGGTGACTGCACTACTGGTTGAAATGTTAGCAACTACGTGTAGAGATCATTGATTGTTTTACTCATTAGTATAACGAACGTTCGACATTGTGTTTGTTTTCTATGTTCAATAGGTACTTAGAACTGTAAAAAGTGGGAGAAATTGAGTAGCAGCGTCATAAGCAAACATCGAACATGATGAATGTGAAGGCGATTTCATCCCTACGTACACACATAGGCCTAGTCTCATTGGTCTCACTCAGGGCGGCACGGGTGATTCGACTACCAATCCCGTGTGGGGTTTCTGTGACCACAGAATCTACCACTTCATCCACATGCCTGCTGTTTCATTGGGAAAACTAAAGTTGAGGAAGTTGATCGACGTGAGTTCAAGCGAACTTTCATTGGTGTAACTAATATCTATAATGCACAAATTCAATAATCCGTAATGCACGTAGTTGGTACACAGTTGGAATGGGACATTCCAAATTCTGTTTAAACTATTTGTCGGTTATACACAATTCACCAGGCTGGTTATAATTCCGGACATTTTGTTTAATACCATTCGTCGCCTACCTACTGTAAGTAACTCAAACAGATAGACAGTAGCCTTTGGACTGAAACTCCTTATAGGTTTGACTGTCTGCTGGGTGCATCCTAGTTATATGCTATAGTTAGCTATTTTGAGTGGGTGCCTGCCAAGACTGAGGGCAATGTCGAAATACTGGGACTATGTCTACTCATTATTGTGAGAAGGTTCGTTAACTCATTCAAGGGTGTTTTGCGCAATGTACAGTATTAGCTCGTCTCTCATTTTCCTATAAAACTGTGTTGCGCTCAGTTTTATGATCTCATTTCTATCCTATAAGATGTTCTGATCCACAATAAATTAAGTTTGATTTTGGTATTAACTGTTACAGGCGATTGACTATTCTGACTGAAAGTGAAGTCAGTCGACGGTGTACTTCTTGTTACCATCAACACAGTTTTGGGTTTGCACGTTGATTTGTTTTGATCTCAATAAGTGGTCCGTGTGGTTAACAGTTTTCATATCCGGTGGACCCGTCAGCCAAGAAGGGATTCATGTTTGTTAACAGAAAATACAGTTAACCCCCGAAAGGTAATCGTAACTACCTGATGATTATCAATGGCCGATGTTTATCACGTGTTTCTCCATTGGATATTGCATCCACAATACCATCATAGCGTCAACAAGTCAGATTGTGATGGACGGGAGATAATCACCTTTGGCTAAAACGACACACGTCATCAGTCACGAACGAAGCGTGGAAAATTTACACCTTGACATTCAGAACAATCACCGAACTAGCACAATTTTTCTTGAACGGATCACCACTTTTTCTGCCCACAGTCAGTCTGAAAGAAATTTAGCTTTGTCCAGAATGTCATGGATACAACCAACGCGTTCTATGAAATGTTTGTTCGAAACTGAAACATAACTTGGAGGATTACAACTGAAGATGTCGTTGCACATACCGCCGTATAGACAGACATCATTCGCTGACTCATTTGGTTCACAGGTCATAAAGAATAATACGATACGATAAATAGAAAAACTGGAAGTAGAAACTTGTGCATCACGTTGTGTTTTGTGCTTGAGATTCACAATGGACCGTTCCAGAATTATGCATTGCTAGGATGATCAGAAACGTGACCTCTAAAATGACCACATGTATAACTTAGCTACAGTATTGAACAACTGAAAGCTGCTCACGCGAAAAGATTCCCAGATAGATTTCCATCGTAAAATATTCTCAAACGTCGCCTATATATCACATAATTCAACTGCAGCTCATCTTCTGCAGATTTTACAATGCAAAATCAGTAAATAACGTGAGGTCTGGCGAACTGAGGGATCTGAGGTTTTAAAGGTGGAAGTAGAATATCTTTTGTGGTGTAGGTTAGCATGACCTGAGCGGCCTTCAATCGACGTTGTAACGGTGTATTGACACCATATCCTTTGAACGGCAGTTGTAAAGACACCACCATCGCTGTTTGCTGGTAGAGTTATTTTTCGGAGAACTTGGAAACCAGTGGTTGTTGTCGTTGTCCAGCAAAGCCTGACTGATTGGTTGTAGTTCATCCTGGATTGTGTCCTGAGTGCAACTCTTTCTGGGTGTGTTGAATGGCGTTTTGATGAGGCCAGTTTTATAACGTCTTGGCACGAATCTGTTAGGGTGTAACTATTGTCCATTCCAATTGCACCTGTGATAAATTAAACGTTGCACCTTCAGAATTTAATGTGATGCTGACACGAAATCCGTTGACTACCGTCATAATATCTGTAACATGTCATAACTAACATATCGTCTACACCCAGAAGAAATAAACGTGTTCAGATAGATTTTCTCGCGGTCGATTTCCTAGATGGACCACGAAAATATCGGTTAAGATAGGTCCCAAGGGATTTCCCATGGCTACACCAGCAATTTGTCCGTGGCTTTTGTGTTGGACGTAGAATTTTACACTATTTTACACAATCCAGAGTGAGCCGCTTGTCGTTAACCAGGTTTTATTGAGTAACATTTATCCTCAGTCAGTGGTCTCCCGGTTTTTCACAGAAAAATTCCACCAACAGACGCCGATTGTGGTGCCAAAAATGAAGGCCTTTTTACAACTGTCGTTTTGAATGGATGATAGCGGTACGTCGCTACAACGCCGATGGTTCACAAGTGGGTATCTTCCAGTCCTTTTTATCAACAACAACAACTCTACAATGGTTTAATGAGACTACTGATGCTTCAGGCATGCGAACAGGGTAAATAGAAGGCATAGCCAGCACGCACACACCTGAGTCATTCTCTGGGGTCTGTCTGGGTCACTTTCAACAAAACTTTGGTCGGGAAAAATTCGCAAACTTGCACACTCCTAGTAGTTGGTGACTTACACCGAACTGTTCCTCACGTAGCCGGCGTGGAACACTCAGTAGTTACTGAAACACAAGCGTCACGTAGAGAGTAGCAAGACGACTTCACGCCTCAGAGTTGAATCAAACAGCTAGGTTGTGTGATCAAGCAATCACGTGCTGTGCAGAAATATGCTCATTTCGGTTATCGGTGTTAACGTCACAGGTTTCATACAACAACATCCACCCGCACATACAGTGTTTCGCTCAGTCAACCACGCCAAGACGGGAATTTGTAGACTGTAATGTCGCGTAAATTGAGAATAGTCGAAATGGTTAATTAGCCATTCCAGTCATAAATAGCTGCAGCGTGTTGCACCTTGTGAACGGCTGGACCACTCTTACTCTTGTGGTCATGCCGTTTATGACTTCTGTGCAAAATTGATCAGGGATGTACAATTCATGGATTCCAAGCAATTAAGTTAATTCATCTCGAAATGCTTCCTTCTTGTACACATGTTGGATGAGAGAGACTTTATGTGATCGTGTGAGCACGTGATTTGCAACCATATTTTTTTATATGTAGCGCGTAGTATATAGTCTTGCGGTCTTTTTCAAACTGAGAGCCTTGGCATCTCGTTCTTTTATGCTGCAGACCAAACAGCGAGATAACGATTGCGATCTGATGCGATTTATATACAAGGTTGAAGAAAGTGAAGATATGACAGGGGGGGTATTTTTGGCCTTATTTCGGACGCCCAGTACAACCCCAGCTGTTAAAGGTGTAAACTTTCTTGCATCGTTTATTTTGTTTCAGAGCACAAAGAAATTATATGGTGAACCGTCAAACGTCTCGTAGAGAAGCAGTAAAGATCAGCTAGCCAGCTTTAGCTTATAAAGTATACACTACATTGACTTCGTTCAAAACCGTCGACTTCTGAACAACTCTTTCTGCAGTCTACGTCTGTGTTCAGTTTCTTGTCCCCAGTTAACATGCCAGCCACAAACTGGTGTGGAGTGCTCATCAGGATTATATTGCTCTCTGTTTTGCACAGTATCTGTATGAGCTAATTTGCGAAAAAGAAGTCGCCTTCCTGGTGTCTGCAAAATTACAACTGAAAGTCTCAGGTTGTTTTTTTTCACCAGACCCAACGTTTTGAGGTTCTTTTTTAGTGGTGCTTGCTCCAAGTATTGTGACGCGAACAAGTTTTCACGGGTTATAGTTCTATCTCTGAGATCTGTTCTCAAATCCACCTCATACCGTAGTTCTCGGAAGCCACACTGTCTACCTTCGTATAATAAACCCCATAGTTCTGGCATATAAATGCTTCTGCTCTTGTGTTGCGCTGGTCCAATGAGCATCGGTCCGTTACTTGCGTACCTTCGTGTGTAATTGTATCACTTGTGACCTGAACATACTAAGAGAGTTAATTTGTCTTAGCACACTTCCAGTTGCCTAGTCATACTGTATTTCTTTAAACGTTAATGAACTAAATGTTGAAGGCACGTTTGAGTTTAGCTCGAGAAGTTTAAACGTAAATCGCATTATTTCCAAATTGGACTTCAAAACGGGTCAAAATGTTCCGAATAGGGGTAGGTCAGATCTGAGGGACAAAGTGACCTTACCCACTCATGCAAAGTCATTAGAACTCGGGGATTAGCCAATGAAAAATTTTGAATTTTTCGGAACTACAAACTGTTCAAATGACTAATTGGCAATTCGTCGCAATACCAACATGAAATTGACCGTACACAGTGGGCCTATGTCATGTATTACGCGCGAGAAGTATGGTGCTATGTCAAGATCAAACTGGTCAACATTTCTGAATATCTCTTATAAGCTGTACATGGGGTGTGTTTCTAAAGAAAGTCTTCATGTACGTAGTCTCAATGTAGAATTAATATAGACCACAACAAAGAAATGCCTTTGCTACCGTCCGATTCCATTTCAGTCACGCGTACACCGGTCTGTTCTTCTTATCGATCAGTATGTAAACTTGTCGCTTCGATGCTTACAACGGGGCATTGAACTGTAAAAGCTAAACAAGCCTTGCATATTGTGACAGTGCGATGCCTTAATTCATGTGAACCGCCCAAAGTGCTTGGCTTGCTCAGCTACGCTCCAATGTCTAAGTGAGCTCAGTGTTATAATTCAGATATTGTCCTCCACTTTGTTTGTCTAACCAGGGTAAACATCGATCCAAACAGTTATCATCTGTTTAACTGGTGTCGGATTATGCGTAAGTATAAAATGTTAGAAATCGGTGCTCACATGTCAGAAGGAATGTATTGATCTGGGTCATCTCAGTGAGGTTGTACACTTCCAATGTACATTCTATCTGCTTGTGAGCAAGTCAACCAAATAAACTGGATGGCAAATCACCCAGTGGATGGGTTTTGTAATGGTCGAAACCCCGGTTAAGACGCGACTGCCACGCAGGTTTAGGGTATGTCAATCGGTCGATAATGACACATGTCATACGTGGCGTGATCCCCTAGCTGACCGATTGGTTAAAAATTACGACTCAGCGACAGATCGTGCTGCTGATCGTCGACTAAACATCAGCTGTTGAAGAATAGATAAACCAAGGGAGCTAACAGCACTCAATTGTCACGGTCTGAAGACATCGAAGCTTTCGGAAGTGAGCAAAAATGATTCAATGGTAAACCATCAGTGTGCGTAGACCAGTTTGTGTGACAGCATCTACCGAATGCCTATCAACTCATTAAGAATATGGAAAAAAAGAAACTGTTGCACTTTTGAAATGTAAATCCACAGTTATCACATTGTTCCTTTCGTATAACCGAGCACAGAATATCATGTCTAGTTAGCCATGACCTTAACGTACAATGAAACCGACCAGCCGAAGAATGATGGATGTACATCAAAGGTCACCTAGATCATGGGTACTGTGAAACGAGGATTATGTATATCAGTGAAGAGGCTGAAACAGGAATGTCAAGTGTGCGACTGCTAAGCGTCCATGAAGTCTGATTTCCATCCAAAGGTTTGCATAATTACCCATATCACGTGAAACTCCTATCCGACCCTGTTGATATTTGGTCATTGTGTAGCCAATTTTTGTGAACGTTCCGCCGACAAGTCACGTTGCATATCAAGTCCCATTAAAACAAACAGGTTGAGTGCTAACTTCAATCAAAAATGCAAAAATTCCCACGTGTCTTGAAGTGATAAACAACTTTCGGCCACATATGCTACACTCACACCTAATTTAAACCAATTCACGTTTCATTCTCGTGTTCATGTCAAAGGTGTGTTTCGAATTCCCGGTTCGGTGTGATCATGTTTGGAAGTAGGGGTTGACCGGGCAATAGAAATCACATCGAGTCCTGAACAATGTACTATTCGTGTGGCAAACGTTTTCAATGTGGAATGTTGGAACAACTACATATTGACTGATCCTGACTACATGTCACGAGAACAATGCGAGAATCACAAAGCATCGATAGAAACGGAACCACATGAAAAGCAGATCGATGATGGGTTTGTGGGACTGGGCTGATCACACACATTTGAACGTGGTCGCTAGCGTTTTAATTGGACTCAGGTAGTATCTGACGGAAGTAGAAACCACAAAAGCCAACTTCACGTACTGCCGCAAACCACCTCAGAACACCTTTATTATGTATCCGCGTCCTATGAAATGCGGTGCTTATAAATCTCGTTTTAACCAGGGTCCGTTAACACAGTCAGTGATCGAATCATGAGTTGAGCACATCGGGTTAGCTAGATGTTGACTCCAAGTTACATGTTGACATTTTCATGATGAATGTTCAGTTTGGGTGTGAAATAGCTTTGACAGGATTCACCACTATGAACTGCCAGGCAAAGTGTAACGGTAGCAACAACGAACTTCCAATTTATGAGTCGCTTCTGTTACACGACGAAAGAATGATCAATCCTCCCTCTTCCGTAGTTCAATTAACGTAATTAACTCATGAGTTTGACGTTTGTCCAAGTCTCTGAATTGTGAGCAGCTATGTCGAAACAGGCAAACTTAACATCTGATCAAGATGCGCGTAGCAAACGGCTGAACAAATGTGAGGTTCCGGTGGAAACGTTACTATCCACATGATAAAGTCAACTACTGCAACCGGCCGATTGTAATAAACTAAACGTCGACAACCCACAGATTATGTTTTCATACCACCTTGATGGATTAGATAAAATGGATCCGGTTCCTTAATTTACTGGACGAAGTTCGATCTTCTGATCTCGAACACCGTAGTACATGCGCCAGCAATAACAGTGGTTACTGAAGGCAGGAATTAGAACACTTTAAGTATCTTTCAGAGGGCTAGAAGTCCATTTTCACTTCTGTTCATCAACTCCTTCGAACTGACATTTTTCCACGAACCAGTGTCTGTGTAGACAACGAGGTGTTATATAGGGCCGTAAAACTCAATACATAAATATCATTAAGATAACTGGCTGCATCCGTGATCAAAATATCCTGTTTCTAGGACTGAAGCGGAAGAACACGTTCACACACACAGTCATTGAACCACATCCAACTTAGTGACGTTCAACTCTCATACTTATTACTTCACGGTTCGCTTTTTCCAATGTTCCAGTTTTCCGGACATCACCATATCGCTGACAGACAGTGAAACCAACAGTCTGAAGGTGTGCTCTGCAGTTATCTTATTTTGTGAGTCTCGAATATTGGTTGTGGTTTCTCAGCAGTCTGTTTATTCGACTAGTTTAGAAATTCTCCAAACGTTTTGCAACCAAACAAGATGAACGGATCATTACTGGGAGATGTAAGAATATGGATTGAAGTGCTGAGTTCGTTGAAGTCTGATGAATTCCTATACTTGAACGTTGTGGTTAGATAAGTTTGTCCATAACTCTGATTGGTTAATTCTTGGTAGATTTTCATCCTTGATCTAGGCGATTGCCTCTTGGTTACCTCTGGTCTTCGATCGGACTGGTCACTCATTGTTTAGCTTAAGCCATCTATCCGACGAGATCACGACACTTCGTTCATTGTGGGCATGTTGATGTTTTTTTATTCTGACCACGTTTAGGCCCTCTCAAATGGTTGCCAAACCGCTGCTGAACTTGATCACCAGCCCTTATGCTCGCCCATTCTCGAGTTTCCACTCCTGAGATAGATGCTTGTCATTTATTTTATGCCATGATTCGTATTATCAGCTGAAGGAATGTGTTTCGTATCTCAACTTAATCGTCATCTTCACTGTTGGGTTGAGTGTATGATGGTTCGAACGAACAACCATTCAGAATTAATGGTGATATTCACATTCGGCTAACATGTTACTGTCCATCTACTTCAACCGTAAACACCAGACTAGAGTTTCTCACGTGTCAAAACCTGATAACAATGCATGAGAATAACGGCCCGGTCATCTCACGGCGTGATTCGTAGGCGGCCGTCTTGTTCACACCGTAGTAGGCTCATAGTTCCACAGGTGGCTATAGGAGAAAAAAGATTACTGCTTTTGCATTACATACTGTGTGCTAGTCGATGAAAACTCGTGCTGTACAGTTTATAGGTTAGAAGAAAAAATGGACGGAGCTGAATAGAAGACCAACTCAATTAAACTGCTGTATACAATCATTTCAGCAACGAACACTGAAACATTTGATCAGCCATGCACAGTTGGTGACCTGTGAAACTCACCTAGTATAAGATGGGTAATTATGAAAATTCACAGCAATTAGTGTTGTTTCCTGCCAAACTTAGTAGTGTGTATGTGCTTCTGCTCCTGCTAACTGCTCGAATTCAAACGGAACCTAGGATTTTCACATTTGAAAGTATGCCACGTAATCAGCAAAGACAGTGTATGTCAACATGATATGATTGTCATTCGTCTGAAACGTGTGGCTACCGCGGAAATGAGTGAGATACTCACGAAGCCACCATCCGAAGATGGTTGCTCAAACTAGGGGCCTTGACATCTCCGTCATGCACACTGATAAGCTATTTTCAGCCAGCACACATGGATGGCGTAAACAGACGCGAAAATTTGGTACAGAAAAAAATCGGCTGAACGACGACCACACCAGGCATGTTGCGTGTCACATGGTAGTCTGACCATGTGCGGAAGCGTCTTGGGACGCTGAATAAAAAATGTCTGAACGTGAATGGCTGAGCCCCGGCATCAAGACCAAATGGTTCAGATATCACGACCGATTATTTACTGTATGTGATGATGCATAACATGTTGGATTCGGGTTTAATCTTTGACCTAACCCTCGTCAGACATGGAAAACGAATCACCATCTTGTTCAACCAATCAACGTTTAAACAAAACCGTCCAGACAAATTGTTAAGTAAGTGTAGGCAATAAGACCAAATAAAAATAGGAAGTGAACACGATGAAATGAGCGAGCTTAAAGCATAAAGTCAGGTCATCCTAGCTGTAGTGTGAGCTC
>QNGE01002588.1:0-28884 GCA_008508345.1 Paragonimus westermani
TGAGTTTATACAGCAGCGTCAGGTTCAACTTTAATCTACGCAACCAAAGTGAACCGATACCATGTTTATCACGGCGCTGTCTGTAGGTGAGTGGTGAAGAATATCCTAATGAGCTTTCGGCAAACGACCGTTGAAGGTTTTTTAATACAAGCCTATCAGACTTCCGTAGATGACAGTGAATGAATGTGCAATTTTTGAGTTGAGGCCGAGCACACATTTTGTAGAGCGTCAGCTTGACAGCATATTATTTTTATAGTTCTTGCCACCGAGAAGCATATTTTTTCAGAGAGATTGAAGGAGTTTGAGTACCGTATTCCTAGATCTCTGACCGAAGTGGCTGTATCAATATTACAGCCATCTAGTGAGATGGAGCCATGGGGTAATTTACAACCATAAGTGAGGATTTTCGATTTGTTTGCTGAGAACGACCTCAGCCATGTTCTGCACCGCGACTGCACTGACTCCAGGTCCTGTCGTGTATTTTGTAGACCGAAATTGACGTTAATGCCCAGGCAGAATGTGTGGACGATTTTGATATCGTCAGTAAACAGAAACTGCTTGCCATGTGTAATAAGGTCGCATAAGTCAATCATGTAGATTAGGAGGACCAATGGACCCAGAACGCTTTATTCGACCACCCGACTAGTCAAATGTATTGTTTAAAACGGCTATAATTTCTGGGGTCGCTTCATGAATGTGCGTTAATATGGCCACTTCAGTTTTTGCCATCAAGCTACGTCACTCAGTTGTCGCAGATAGTCCGTGTGGAGAGAGCATACAGAGCTGAGACCGGATAAAAGGATCATGAGAAACACGTGAAAACCACCGGTGATATATACGTCTGACATATAAAAATGTCCAGTTATATGCACCGTAGGAATTGTGTTACTCTCCTTACAAAGCAGAAACATCAGCCAATCAGAGCGCTGTCAAAGCAGTCGGCCAAGCCAGTGACAGCGAGTAAAACCCAGTCGTTCATTTGGTTGAAGGTACCGATTGACTCTAGCATGTGTGTGAGGCAACGGCAGCCCACATATTCGATCGCTTCGGCAAAATCAACAAACTTCGACTTTTGAACCTTCATCTTGTTTCATAACCTGGCCTATGAAGCAAAGACGGCATAGACAATTTTTCGTGTTATTAAGACCCATTTAGAGTTGACACCAAAAACTTCGTCCCGTTGCAGCGTCTTGAGGCATTTTCCAACAGTGCTGCTCCTCTTCACAAGTTTTTCATTCTCATACCCTCGTAATTCTTTATTTACGAACAGCAACACTGACTGTGCGCTACGTATCTGGGAACTTCCTATCACTTAAGAGGTTTGTGGGAAGTGCCGCAGAGAAAGCCGCCGGTAGTTTAAATTTAACCAGTTGGATGGTAACAGCTGCTATGGAGTATGTGCACTAAAGCAATTTAAGCACCTTGCCAACTTCTACCACACTTAAGTGTACATGCTTTTCTTCAGTGAGATGGCTTATCACTACAAGTTGCGTGCGAGCGATTTTCATCCACCACATGCAAATCTACGGAAAACGTTCAGGCCATGTATCCGTTGATTTATCGGTTCATTCACTTTTTTCAGGGCAGCCCCAACACTGCGCTTTGCTACACCAGTTGATTGACGGTATGAGCTAAGACTACTCAGGAATCTTGCATTAAGTGATGAACATATCTTGAAGCGATATGTTGCTAACGACGGACTTTGAAAGCCGCATTTCTATTAGCTTTGTAAGGCGATTTCTTACCGTTAGACATTCTTATAGTCAACCAAGAAATTATTCAGCCTGATGAGGGTCCCACTCACTGCCCACATACAACAAGGCGGACGACACCAAATTCCCCCGGCGCTAGCGGTGTGAATGTGACATTGTAGCGAGAAGGCGTCCAATAAAGCACAATCTTTACGCGTTCCGAACAGAACGGCTGACCGACATCAGATACAAAGCCTACTTCGCGTAATGCTGAAAAGCAACAGAGTATGCCTTTAACCAAAGTTATGTGCAGAGTTTTCAGGTCTCAAGATTAATGTTGTGAATTCTGATTGCGTTCATGTTTGAAATGAAGGAAAACTTCGTAACTGGGCTACTGCGGCACGTTTGCAACCCGGTGGGCATCTTGTAATTGTAGTCGTCGGAGACTGTCAAGTTCACTTGTGAACACCTCGATTAATCAGGAATTATGTTTAACTTACCAGCATCTGTGTTGAAAAAACACTTTCAAGACGAACTGACAGCGTCCAGTTCAAGTCCAACAGCGGTTTGCATAGTCAGACTGGAGGAGTATCAAAGGGGTCCCCATTGAGGTTATTACTGGCCAACGCCTTAATAAGCAAGCTGGAAGGTCAACAACTGCCACTCTGTCGAAGATTTGTACATTTTTGGGCGGTAGGTGAGCGACATTTTCGTTCTGCCGAAATTTGAGTATGGCAAATCTGCTGTTGCTCACACATTCGATCAGGCGCACACTGCCGTCACGTTTGCTTCTAAAACAGCATAGAAACACGCCCGGGTGAGCGCGATCAATACAAATGACTTCAAGCGCTACAAATGAATTGCACTATACGACAAATGAGAAAATCAGTTAGCAAAAGGAAGGTGATTAAAAAGATGAGACTTGCAATTCACCAGGAGTTGACGCAAACATTACTTGAAAAATGGTTCTCTTTTCTTAATCACAGCAGGGAATTTTGACTTCAGTTCTCATACAAAAGACGTCCGTGCACACACATTTGGCCTTCGCAAGCGGATTCAGGTAACTTGCTTGGCGGACAGGATACAACACTTGCACACTTCTTATGCGAACCCGTTTGGCGCGGTTCATTCACGTTGACTCTGTGAACAGAGTGGACTAATTGGGCTGGAATTTTATCGAGGAAGACTTGTCGTTGTCCGGCCATCAAACGTTCAATATGATATCCGGCGAGTGCCTCGTCGTGTGAACGAATAATCTGCATCACAGAGGCAGGAGCATGAGTAGCTTGAATATGTGTTAGCATTACTGAGCACGGCACCTTTGAAACAAAGTCACACAACCGGCTAACATGTACGCGACATTCTTCTCTGTTTAGCGTGAAACATCATTTCCAGGGGTCGCTTTAAGCCTTCGGTTCAGCGAAACAGACGATAATTCATCCTTTCACGACAAGTTCACTCAGATGATCTTTCGCTTGGCAGAAACTCATGATCTGTTCGTTACATGTTGCAAGCTGAGGATTTGTTCGGATATTAGTCAGCACGAGTCGTCCCACATAAGAACTCGAACCATTCGTCTAACATGTCACCAGTACCACTTTCGCAGATTTGGTCTGCTGGATATGGCATCGAGTTCTGTTTCTGCTTCATTGTAGCGAACCTGTTAAAACGGGTAATTTGGGTACCATGTGCCCCCCTTCCATGTATGCCTTGCTGAATCGATCCATCTGAGGTCCCCATTGACTGCTGTCATTCGATAAACTGATGCGGCGCCGCAAACTCTATGCCCATAATCCCCAGATGTTACTAGGTTCACATTGTATTTGATTCCAAGCAATACTGACTCGACAACTATTTTCAAATTTACAGTATTGTGTTTGGTTTGAGGATGACGCAACAGAAACCACCCTGTTCGCCAAATTTCGAGTTACGGTATGGTTGCGTTTTGAATGCGGCAGTCATCGGTCGTGTACCCTAGACAGGAGGTATCATGTCATTGAATGTCGGGGCAGTGTGAACATAATCCACATCCGACTTCTGTAGGGTTGGGGGAGCGGAATAACATCTTTTGCTGAAATAAGGTAGGGTATGTTGTAATATTAACAATAGCGAACGAGTGTAAAGGGGTATATTGTCAACGTGTGGTTGGCGCGAAGTAACTGTACTTGACGAAGCACGTTCGAACAAAAATGGCATGCACAAGGACAGCCAGATTGAAAACGCTGACAGATTCTGGTAACACTGAACCCGCCCATACACACAGGTCTGAAGTTAGAGGTCTTGAGACGATCACGCAGACATTAGTAACCATAGTAATAAGAGACACTCGGCAGGGCGCTCCCCAAAATCCTGGAGATGTTAGCCTTTACGACGTCGGGCGGAAAGTCGTTCTAGATCGAACAAATTCGGACAAGAAAGCTTTGTCACCTGCAGGGTAGGCGGCTATGTCTTATGCGTAGCTGGAACTTGCGGTCTCACGAGTCACTGGTCCTCATCAGCTTCAGTATTCCACTGAGAACGCTCTATGTCGTCACGAATTTAGGCGTGAAAATCATGTTCACTTTAATATCTATGAGAACCGGTGGGGAGAGGTTAAGAAGTTCCAGTCAGTTGGTATTAGAGTCTGAATAAAAGTCTAGAGCCCCTATCCTTGAACATCGTCTCACGGATACAAGGGTGGTTTTATATTATGCGAAGAATGTTGCGCATGCCTATATGTTCATTCCCACTAAAAGTGCCAAAATTACATGCAGTGTTTCGCCGGAAACCTCTCCAGTGTTTCAATGAGCGCCGCCAATCTGCCGATGGCTTTCGTTCTCATTGTTGGCGTGTCTGAGTTAGGGTAGATGTTTGGTAAATATGGAGCCCCAGCGTCATCTTTGCGCGAAGTGACGGTTATTAAGGGTTCAATTATGGGGTGCAATTTTTGCTTCCGTGTCACGGTTGCATGGTTGTTCATCTTTCAGTGATCGCGCATAACCAAGCATGCTTCTCACATACGCTTTGAGAAATATATATTATTTATTTATTTGTTTGTTTCGGCGTCGAACGAGAGACCGGTGTCTACCAAATGTCGATCCGCTGCGTTGAAGTTCCGCGGAAAAGCATGGTGTACATCGCACGCTTGGCGAGTCATCATACCCGGCTAGGGGCGACTGGCTAACGGCCGGTGAGTTGTCGACCAGTAATAGAAATAACACAGCTCCAAACATTTAGCCACGCACCAGGGTTGGCCTTAGCGATTCCAGCGGACGACTGACTGTTGACTCTCGCCCTATTAGGTAATGCTTAATCCGTTTGCACGACCAACCACTGAGGCGCACAGAGCAGTGATGTACTCCATCGATAATCCTGGTAGACCATACAAATAAACGATGTTTCTCCGCTGTGATTCAGGAGTCGACCGTAACCAACAGGTTAGTCGTAAGCAAAACCCTATCGAATTCCTTACCGATTGTTTTTTATAGGGTTGTTGAGTCGCTCGCTCTCATCGATCTTACGTTTCGGCAATATATTACTTGTTTACTCGTTGCGTTGTTCCTAACTGACCGGCCATAGCCCATCTGAACTCTACAAATTGGTGAGCCCGTTTAGGATTAATATCAGTGTATACCTGAGTTCATTTTTCCTCCCTTCACTACTTTCTGGGTGCGTATATTGCATATATTATATATATATATTCATATGTCCGCTTCCGTTCGCTCGGCCGCTATGAACACTAAAGAGGTCAAGCCCGAACTCTTGTCTTTCGTCTCGTTGATCACTCTAGGTGTTCCCGCTTTTGGGGATCGCGATCCAGAGCTGTGTTTCGCTGTGCTGGGAATAGAGTTCGGCAACCGACGCATAACAAATGACTCAGACAAGTTCTCGCAGCTTTTACCCCGTCTTCCCCGAGATATGTTGAACCTGATTGGTGATATGTTACTGGAGTCGACAACCGATCGCAACGAGTCCGCTAAGCAAACGATTCTTAAGGAAACACAGCCAACCGGTGAAATGCGTCTGGAACAACTGTACCAACGGCTACATTTGGAGGGCAAGAAGCCGTCGGTTCTTCTTCAATAGATGCGACAGACAGCAGGTAAATCACAGTTGACTGAGTCGTTTTTGCATGAGTTGTGGATACAAGGGTTGCCTAAGTACATACGGGGCTACTTTCGAAGCTACTCTCACGTTCGTTAAGTAACTTAGCTGTTTCGGCCGACGAAATACATGAGCGTTTCTTAGGCACAGAGCAGGCAGCAGTAGTTGGGCTAATAATTAACTCGAACAGTCAGGCGGATTATTTGTTTTTCACGAAGAGCGCTAAAATAGCAAGCCTGCGGAAAGCATTGGAATTCCGTGAACGCGACCCTTTGGAAACAAACGCCAAAATGGCTCAGTTGCAGCGTGAACCGGCTAATAGTCGTGCCAGCGTGACAGGTCACCGTCTAGAATTCTCCCAACGCGCTCCCGATAACCGTCCGGACTAAAAACTGGCAGCGTTTTTGGGTATCATGAGACGCCTGGCGAAAACGCTAGGCGATGCCGATCGCCATGTAGCCGTCGTGCTAACAAACTTTTAAACAAGCAGGCCGGTATGTTCTAGCGACGGCAGCCACGAACCAGTCAACCAGCAGTCGCCTTTTCTTTCTGAAGGGATTTACCCTCCAAAATGTATTTTTAACCAACACAGTAGTGGAGGTCAGTGTCATCCCGCATTAAGTAATGGATGCGCAATCAGAATCCGACACTGATCTCCGAGCTGCAAACGGTAAGTCCATTGGAACATTCGGTCGTTGGCTGGTGAATTTAGACTTCGGCCTTAGACGCGATTTTCACTGGGTTTTACCTGTGGCCTATGTTCCTTTTCTTATCGTTGGAATCGACTTCATTCGACATTTCGATTTACTGGTCGACGCACGTCGATCGCCTGTGATCAATACGTGGACAAAACTGAACGCTCAGGGCAAGCCATCGCACGCGGCTGTGATCAGTCCTATGCTAGCCAATCCCTAGCTTGCGAGCCCTACGGGAAACGTTCATCCAAATTCCCTCAACTGACCCACCTTGCTAACGATCTACTGGCCGTGACAACCAAAATCGCGCATCACATTGTCACACGAGGGCCGCCAGTTTAGAGTCGTCCACGCCGCTTAGCTCCTGATAAGCACAAAAATGACCGAGCCGAATTTGAGCATATGCTCCATATCGGCATTATCCGTCCGTCCAATAGTCCGTGGGCTTGGTCATTGCACATGATGCCAAAAAAGACTGATAACGACAGGCGCCCGTGCGGCGACTACCGAGCGTTGAATCACGCAACCACTTCCGATAGCTATCTGATCCCTCACATTCAAGACTTGAAGGCAAACCTGTCGGGGAAACAGATATTCACAAAAATCGACCAGGTGCGCGCTTAAAACCAGAATTCTGTAGCCCCCGAAGACGTTTTAATTACAACAGTCATCCAAAGTGATTTATTCCAACAATTTTCCGACTTATTTTCGGCTGAATTATGGCGAAATCTCTTGAATATCCGTCTCTCTCACTTTGTGCACGCATTTTAGGAGAGACCTTGACCACTGGTTCAAGAATATCTATGTAGAAATAAATTAAAAAGAAACCACATTACTCAATCGCGTAACGCACGGTAATATCGTGCTGTTGGTGCCATTTTCGTCTTCGGTTACATTAGTCGTGCAGTGGCTTACAGGGTCTTTCGCTCATGCGTGTTCGTGCTGTTTGCTTCTACGGAACTACTACTAAAACCGCTGTCCCTTAGCGTCCCCACGTGACATACGGCTATTTCAGGATTAGAATACGTAACCAAAGCCGTACGTTTCGTTCGCCTACCAGACGGAAAATATTGTCGATCAAACGAACTATTTTTTCAAGTAATGTTTGCGTCAACTCCTGGTGAATTGCAAGTCTCATCTTTTTAATCACCTTCCTTTTGCTAACTGATTTTCTCATTTGTCGTATAGTGCAATTCATTTGTAGCGCTTGAAGTCATTTGTATTGATCGCGCTCACCCGGGCGTGTTTCTATGCTGTTTTAGAAGCAAACGTGACGGCAGTGTGCGCCTGATCGAATGTGTGAGCAACAGCAGATTTGCCATACTCAAATTTCGGCAGAACGAAAATGTCGCTCACCTACCGCCCAAAAATGTACAAATCTTCGACAGAGTGGCAGTTGTTGACCTTCCAGCTTGCTTATTAAGGCGTTGGCCAGTAATAACCTCAATGGGGACCCCTTTGATACTCCTCCAGTCTGACTATGCAAACCGCTGTTGGACTTGAACTGGACGCTGTCAGTTCGTCTTGAAAGTGTTTTTTCAACACAGATGCTGGTAAGTTAAACATAATTCCTGATTAATCGAGGTGTTCACAAGTGAACTTGACAGTCTCCGACGACTACAATTACAAGATGCCCACCGGGTTGCAAACGTGCCGCAGTAGCCCAGTTACGAAGTTTTCCTTCATTTCAAACATGAACGCAATCAGAATTCACAACATTAATCTTGAGACCTGAAAACTCTGCACATAACTTTGGTTAAAGGCATACTCTGTTGCTTTTCAGCATTACGCGAAGTAGGCTTTGTATCTGATGTCGGTCAGCCGTTCTGTTCGGAACGCGTTGAAAATATTCCGAGTGTATCTCATTGAGCTCATGTTACATTCACACCGCTAGCGCCGGGGGAATTTGGTGTCGTCCGCCTTGTTGTATGTGGGCAGTGAGTGGGACCCTCATCAGGCTGAATAATTTCTTGGTTGACTATAAGAATGTCTAACGGTAAGAAATCGCCTTACAAAGCTAATAGAAATGCGGCTTTCAAAGTCCGTCGTTAGCAACATATCGCTTCAAGATATGTTCATCACTTAATGCAAGATTCCTGAGTAGTCTTAGCTCATACCGTCAATCAACTGGTGTAGCAAAGCGCAGTGTTGGGGCTGCCCTGAAAAAAGTGAATGAACCGATAAATCAACGGATACATGGCCTGAACGTTTTCCGTAGATTTGCATGTGGTGGATGAAAATCGCTCGCACGCAACTTGTAGTGATAAGCCATCTCACTGAAGAAAAGCATGTACACTTAAGTGTGGTAGAAGTTGGCAAGGTGCTTAAATTGCTTTAGTGCACATACTCCATAGCAGCTGTTACCATCCAACTGGTTAAATTTAAACTACCGGCGGCTTTCTCTGCGGCACTTCCCACAAACCTCTTAAGTGATAGGAAGTTCCCAGATACGTAGCGCACAGTCAGTGTTGCTGTTCGTAAATAAAGAATTACGAGGGTATGAGAATGAAAAACTTGTGAAGAGGAGCAGCACTGTTGGAAAATGCCTCAAGACGCTGCAACGGGACGAAGTTTTTGGTGTCAACTCTAAATGGGTCTTAATAACACGAAAAATTGTCTATGCCGTCTTTGCTTCATAGGCCAGGTTATGAAACAAGATGAAGGTTCAAAAGTCGAAGTTTGTTGATTTTGCCGAAGCGATCGAATATGTGGGCTGCCGTTGCCTCACACACATGCTAGAGTCAATCGGTACCTTCAACCAAATGAACGACTGGGTTTTACTCGCTGTCACTGGCTTGGCCGACTGCTTTGACAGCGCTCTGATTGGCTGATGTTTCTGCTTTGTAAGCAGAGTAACACATTCACTACTGGTCGTCGGATTTGCCGTGCACGTAACCCCTAATTGTTACCGGAATCACGCTGTGGTAAATTCTGCCTAGTCTTGATCCAACCATCACTTCATTCCTGATTGCACTGTATTTGTTCTGGAGATAACGCACCGGAAACATGATTTTTCTTGTGGTTTATACTTGCGATGATGTATTTCTGCGGTTTACTTTTTTGGAGAGCACGAGCTGCCACCCAACCACTGCATTAGATGTGAAAGTTACAGAAAGTCGTATGCTCAGTTGAAAAACACAACTATGATGAAATATGTTGGGACGTAGCACCCTCAAAACGACTTCTTTTTCTGTGCTCTGAGCAGCCAGTGAACCAATGGACACCCCCGAATCACTTACGAACAGAATCTGGGCATTGTTTCACGCTAAGCTCATCGCTGAAGGACTTTAGATATTATGCACTGATACGCGAAATTCTAAAAGTTCACATTCTTTTATCTCGTCTTAAATGCGGTCGTTCATTGATTCATTGCACCGAATGATCTGTACTCCCCCGACAATTCCAAGTGCGCGTGTTTTAAATCGCAGGCTCATTAAGCGCTTGGTCGGTGAGTATTTGTTGTTTTCCCAAGAATGTTTTGCTTAAGCGCCGATAGTGCCTTCAACGGTACCATTCCTGCCCTTCCCTTCTCACACCTCAAACTCCGCTTGTAGGTTTCCGGCGCGTTTTTGTGTCCAGATGACTACAATATGCTTATAAGTATATATACTCGTCTTTTGTGGACTTTTTATATGGTGTAAGCTTAAATTACATGATATACAGCTATGTGGATGACGTGGATGATGTTACTTGTCTAGTTAAAGTATGTCCACGTCCGTGGTGCATAAGTCACAGGATTTTTGTTTCTCTATATCTGCTTTCGACTGTCCCACTGCGTAGGACCATACAGCCTGGCACAATGTGTCAAAATCCGGACCAATATTGTTCTGCATATGCGCATATCGAAATTGGAAATAGAGTTGACAAGTTGAAGAAGAGCAGCGCATGCTTTACGGACAAAAAGTGATAAACGACTCCACATACAGTCCATTCGAATGTCTTAACCTAAATTCAAGTGGACGGCTTCTCAGACCTCTTACTGCTATCATGTTATTCAATATTGTTGCTTAGGCACCGATTCTCTCATATGGTCAAGCGATTTGATAATCAAAATGGTAAGGATCAGTTCACTCTCAGGCCGACGAGAATTCAGCATGTAAATATTCACTTCCTCAAGACGTATCATATTTGGCATGGTTCCTAACCAAGGAGCGGCACGTCACTGAGCAATTTCGAGGAGCAGTTTGTTTTTTGCAGAAAAAGAGAAAAAATGGAAGGTCCATTCTTGAAGTGTTACGTAATGTATATTCCATCGAGGTGGCTCCAAAGCATTGTTAGGCCTTCTCGCATTTTCACTCACATTGAGGAATCTCGATAGTCAGTGTTAAACGAAGACCCCGGGCTCAAGCGTGTGTGATTTAGACCAGTTGAGCGTGAAGTACGGGTCATTTCATAGAGTAGGCTTGGTATTGAGTGCATCAGGTGACCGCCAAATCTTAACGGCACCTGCAGATATTAATAGTGGAGATTAAATCGATTAAAAGAAATCGTGGAAGATAAAAAGCAGAAGTGGACCAAGGACAAAGTCTTTAGGCACTCCACTAAACCTGTCTTCAAAGCTGCAGAATGGACGTTTGACATGTACACAATGGTGTCGCCTTTACTCATATTGGTGAAGATTGCCATTCAGAACAGGTCACCTCCATTACTTTGACCAAATAACGTAGTTCACTGTTACTAGCAGGTTCATGGTGCACAAACAACCCTTCCTAAAAGCGTGTTGCATACCGTAAAGTAATTTGCGAGATGTTAATTGCTCACAGAGCAACTCATACGAACGTCTCTGACGCTTTTGACAAACAGGACAGCATAGCGATTGGTCAGCAATCACAGGGTTGATTTCGTTTATCGCCTTTGAATATATACGTAATTTTGACAGGTTTCAAATTATTCGGTACCAGGTCCTATGAGATGGCCTACGTGGACAACATACTAATGAGTTCATCAAGCTGCTCGACTGCCTCACCTAGTACCTTTGGAGGAATGCTCTCAAGGCAAGAACATCTGTCATTAGGGTACAGAAGCTTTATCAGTCCAGCTGTTGGCCAAGTATCTATAGTAGTACTGCCGTCCGCCAGGTCGGCGATTAAAATTTGAGATTGAAGATGTATGTACGTCAGTACCACCGAAAAAGTTAGTCCTGTATTATCCAAGACCTGTGATGTCCCAGCTTTCGCTTTCCGAGTTTTCAACGCATATCGGAAAAAGCGTATAAGGCAGTTAACGAATCGTACAGTTTGCCGTTGCTGACAATACAAGCGGTTCTCTCGGATTAGCTTGATGCATTGGTTTCTTAGTTGCATATGAGAAGTTACATCATTTTCAGGTCCCGACTTCCGTTAACACGCTTGTCCATAACGCTTCTTGACATCAAGCTTGACCTCTCGACTGCGGAGCTGAGACGGCAATTTTCTGAGTTTCTGAATATTCGATGGCGTATAATTCTCAACAATTGTCCAGGGAATATCCGTCAAGTTAGCGCTCAGCGCAAGAGCCGAATGAGAGGAGTTAAATTCATGCCGAACCGCCGGATGGGAACACAGTATACTCATTTTCATTTTGCGAGTGTTTCTAATCCTGTCAACGGCCAAATAGACTGTGGTAACGCTGCAAATGACGTTAAACGAACTCACTGTTTATCCCGAGGGGCCCAGCGATCTCGAGATTGGCGATGATAACGTTATCATTTACGAGCAGAGCTATGACCGGCCTTAACTAGAGTAAAGAAAGGTCGCAAGGGAAACGGTTTGGTATTCCATTCTGCTGAGTAGCGCTTTTAGTAGATTACCTTTCATAATTACTCAACATGTTTACATCATTCTCCTCAGTTCAGCTTAATGGACGTGTCGGTTGGCAGCCTGACAGTTCACTTTTTCGTGCAAACATGTACCATATTCCCGCGCTTTGACTGCGAGGATCCAGATTCATGGTTCAGTTCGGCATTGCAAGGAGGACCGAGAAATGAACTGAAGTCGAATGTCGAAATATCAGATTTTTATTCTTTGTAACCTATGAGCATCTGTATAAATGACCAACAAAACAGTTTATGTGCTGGGCAGTTAGGTGGTTAAAATGTTGTTGGTCAAATCAAACCGCTTTCATATATAAGTCTGCTTTCATATACATTCCAGAAGTATCCCGAGTTGAACGGCTTTATACGTCACACATTCATAAATGCAGTACTTATTTAACTTTTCGACCTCGGAGTACGGGAAAGAAGCAGTACTGCACACTGTGCACGGTCTAAAGAAAATATGCAAACTGGGCAGTTGCGTGAAAGCTTATTTACGCTTCACTGCTCGAATAAACATTCTGATAATCCATCGACTCATTTAAAATCTATGCATGATAACCCCAGTAAACACTTACTGACCAAAACGAAAGTTAACTATGTGAAGGCGAGTAACCGAAGGATTTGGAGATGTTTGAGAACGAGGGACTTTCCTGCCGGTAGTCATATCTGTTAGAAATCAGCGACTAAGCGATGGATACGGAAGAACTCACTACTATTGAGATCCTTCGTTGAGCGTTGCTGACTAACATGGGTGAAGGGTAAGGTTCTACAAACCTCACCCGTCACTGTATCATATGGCTAGACCAGTTGTTGGGAATGGGGAGATGTCCTCACCTTAATGTTTTCTTTTGAAATTTAGATTCATTTTTTAACCTTTACAAGTTTTTTCAACATTGCCGCTTTATTTCAGCCAAAATTTTCTGTGGCTTGTTTGTTTCATAGCTTGCTATCGAACGACCGTACGTACAATGTTCAGTTGAACACCAAAGGTGGTTACTTATTTTTATCGGAGTAATATCTCAGTTCTGCTATGCATTCACCAATAAGTCACATTTAGGGGCCATCATGAGTCGCAAAGGACGAAAACTATGTACAAATGTAAAATCAATGATTCAGTTAAAAATAAGAGGATGAGATCTTGGTTTCCACACTGAAATCATGGACAGAGATGCAACACATGATGAAGTCATGTGATGGTGTGCACTAAAACACATCAGTATAATTCCTGTTTCTCCGCAAAAACGCAAGCTAAATTGATGGCCCTCTTTCATCCAAACAACAATCACAGCAATAACTCAGTGGTTCTGGCGATGTTCCGCCGTCATAAATCCTTGAGGGAAAAAGCAAGCCACAACCACATGAAGAATAAAAAGGAAGGCAAGGGTTGAAACCTAACTACTGAAACACAACTATATCTATACTCAAAGCATTCAACATTAAGGTGCCCGCATCTTGAAGACGACCAACTGAACTACATGCGAAAGTAATGCATCATCCTCAGGACAGCTTCTTTACGGCTTACACTGTCTGCCTCATTAAGTGCACTTGCTTCAAACAAAGACAACCTTAACTCCACTTAGCTCGATTAGCTGCCTCCTTACCTAAAATCTCCAACCACCGACTCTATGAGTCGCCTGGTCCCTATTTCGGGAGACGAACCCGACTTATAGCGTCTATGTTTGTGAACTTCATTCCTCTGCACAAAGTCATCACCTGTAAACCTTGCAGTCTACGACATTTGGTGGAGTCACTGGCAAAATATACACAGTGTGGCAGGCGTTACAACTGGCATTCTCATTACATGGCCCGACCATTTAAGCCTGTGGATGCCCAGAGGTTGTGCGAAGGAACTCGTTTGACACTCCCTGCCAAATACCTGTTTTCTTACCATCTCGGTACTTAAACGCTAGCACGACCGGATGTTAACAAGCGGTCGATTGCGAACATCAACAATCGAACACTTCAATACATTTCATACCTTCTACCCTGAACGGCTAACTTCCGCCGCCGTGGAGAAGCATAGCCTGCGTAGTCGCCCTTTATGTTTTAGAGAGATATCTGCCTGTCGCCAGAGTTGTCCTAGATTGCGGAATACAGCTTTGGCCTAGAAGATACCAGTCTAAACTGCATCCCTCTTACCTCCGACAGCAACATAATCACGGTCAGTCGTTCTTCCACCAGGTGTGATATTAACATCGACATCTCGCGAGTGCCACATATACTCCTCTGTCATTTCTTCAATGGCAACGTTAAACGAAGACGATGAAAGTGGACAGTCTTGAACTACTTCCCTTTTGACGCCGAAATTTTTGGACAGTTCGCCGTAGCCCATAACCTGAGGTGAACCATCGTAATAAATCCAACAGTTTGTTTGCATACTTGTTCGGGTCACCCTTGAGCTTAAGTGACTGTATGTGTAGGTCGATTGACTGAGTCGAACGCATCCTTACGATCGAGAAGAATGATAGCCGTTAACCGGAGGTACGTATGACGCTGCTCCAGTATTTGGCCAAGTGTGAATTTTTGGCCAAAACTCCCTTTTTAAGGCCTGTTTTTTTATATTATCCAGCTCCCGAGCTTTATTGAGTGGACGAAGTATAACGGAAGCCAGAACCTTAATCGCAACAGGCCAGACTAATTTCGTTAAGGTTCCCATAAGAATTTATTGCTTTATTGAGTTTCGGAGGCTGTTATCGGGTGACCCTAGCAGAGAAAGAGGTTCTTTGTCGTCCACGTGAGTTGAAATAACTGAGTTGCGGCCTCTACTAATGTCTCCTTACCTTCTTTAGAATACGCTGGCACGTGGCCATCTAGACCAACAGCCCTATTGCGTCCAAGAACTGAAGTGCAGTTGCGAACCTTGATTTTGGTGATGGACTCTAAACCCACCGACCGGGTTACTGCACTGCAAGTTTGCGGTGTTGATACATACATGTCTTTCAACACTTTACGTTTCCAATAACGTTATGCAGGTTCACTGAGTACCTCACATCTAAGGTAGGGTTCGTAACAATTTTTCACGCAGTAAAGCGAAAGACGAAAAAGTACTTGTGTACCTGCCTACACAGCCAGATTCGCGAACAGACAGACATACAGGAACTTGGTAGCACGTCAAGGCTAAATTATGTCTGAGAAATCTCGGTTACATACCTGGCCTAAGTTATACTCAAAGCTTTGACTTATGCTTTTAGGGTATACAAGGGAAGCATGTTTCGTGTGTTCAGCACTCTGTGGGTGAAGAATAAGACGGACCACATTGTTAGCTCTGGGCCTGTAAATCATTACCTGGTGCTCACTTGGATGAGGCATTTTCACTATTTGAAAGGAGGTACTGGATGATACGTTGGTAAGACCACTTAGGTCTTCAAAACTTCCACCGAGTCCCCACCAAGCCCCCTTTCTTCTAAGAATAGGTTGGGGATTTCAACTTGCTAACGTAATTTGGAGGCAACATACCTTGGGCCAGTTTAGTAGGTAACCTCTGCGCATGACCTGTCCTTCTGTAGGCTTGGGCCCCAAGTCCTGATAAAATGAAACTCAGCAAGCGATTCATATAATGGCATCAGTACTTCCCGTTTTATGGACAAGATGGCCTTCATGAGGTAGAATAACGAGCCAGTTGCCACATTTGCTGCCAGCTCAAAGTCGCGGTGGATCCGAACACTGAGGTGTCTTACTTCAGTAAACTGAGGTAGTCTTTCTGCACTACCCACATTGGGCAGGCCACAGTAAGTGGACTTGTCGCAGTTCTTGATGAAATGCACACTCTCTTTGGGTAAGAAGTAGGTTCCAGTTTGCAAACCCATCGGGGAGTTTCACCAAGTCAGACTTCCTGAGGATTTGGGTTCTGGACAACTTATAGACCATCAGTGGACATAGTAAGGAGATGATAGGGATATCGTTAGTTTGTTAACAAAAATTAGACGGAACAGTGCTCTCACAACCAACCCATGTGAGACTGAATTGAAAGCAGGATTCCGTTTTTGGCTCATGCCAATGAAACTCTGCACATTCTTCTACAGACCAAGTCAGCAATCCCTCCGATTATAACCGATGACGCTCCAGTTTTAATTAAAAACAAGCATGTAATTGAGTTTGTAAATCAGACTTAATTCATACCCAAACTAGCACGCGTATGCATTGGCGGCGCCGAAACGTGTTCTGCGTATTGTCAAGCTGTCGCTCCCTGTGGGAGACTACTGTACAATGATTAAATAACTTCAAGGCTGTTTCCGTCTAACTCCTTAATTTGTTTTGTCTTGGGGTTTTGACGAAGTGCGGCTACTTGTTATGAGCTGCTGAGCGGATACTTCTGTTTGAAAGTTTGATGTCTTTGTAGCTGAGTACTAGCACCTCATGTTTGGGCAGCGTTTTTGGTACATAACTTACTGAATCACAAATTACAGGTATACACAAAACCAGACAGTATAAAAACTTTGAAAGCGAGGGTCGGTTGTTTTGCTGATCGGAATGTGCAAGCAGTCTCATATAATTATTACTGGCACATATTGGCTATAGACACATAAGTCTGGTCCTTGAGGAGCGATTTAACGGGGTGTGTTTAGCTGTGTTTTCATAATACGGGAACATACGAACAATTAGATGGGATATATCACCCGATCTTTCTTATTAGCCTGCATAACATATACAACTGTAATTGTTAGAACTATTTTACACACCGTACTGCAGGAAAGTTGACAAAATTTCTTGGTTGATAAGATTTCCCAGTCAGCTGAATGAAATGTGGAAGTACAAGGAGGCTCAGAAATCTAACAGTCGATGTTAGAAGAAGAACGATGTTTTATGGCGATATACTGTCACTTGTCATTTCGTAAAATCCAGTTGGCTCTTTTCAGTGGTTGATACGCGGATGCACGGATGGAACCGACAAGGACAGTAAATTGTTTCACATTCACTTCTAAGAATTCTAGTACTGCAGTGCTCTAAACCCTATACTAAAGAAAACCTCAACAACAATTACTGATGGCCAACTTCTTTGTGTCGCAACCACCCTGTTTAGTTTAAACCAGTTTGCTTTTTTACTGAGACTATCAACGATTAGGTAAAATCAAGTGGTGGTCAAGCGACAACATCGCCACGAAATATAAAGACCCTGGCTGCTGCATTGAGCAATGTCCATAGGTGTCACCTGCCTGGTGGGGTCCTGGTGATCACTCAACTGGTTGGTTAGAAACGCTGTTGGAGATGACGGTGTGCCGAAATCAGTGACGTGCCTGCACTCCTACCATTCCTACTTCCTCTTCAGTCTTCTTTTATTAGTCCCTCACCTTATCGACGTTTTATTCCGAAGTGTGATGAGCGACGGCTTGAGCCACACTACCTTCTGGTCAGGCTCATGGCTGTTATTAATGATGGTGATGAGCCTGCACTGGATGCACCGTGGGCGTTGGCCGAAATTACAGTGACAAACTAGAAACACTTTACTGCGACTGTGGTTGATTTCTGTATGCAGAGTTAAGGAACTCCTAGGTCCTCAATTAGTCCTTACTGCGGTAAAACGCTGCTCAAATTCTTACTCCTTAGGAGGTTTAACCCAAACGTATAGATACGTGCGTTGTGGAAATTAGAGGGAAAGTGTGAACGCCGTTTTCAGCAGGATGCCCCTCACGTGAAGCCCTCTAACTAAAAACTGGTCTGCCCTTCTGTGCACTTGAATACTCTTAGATCAGCTTCGAAATTAGCTTTCTCCAGTTTTTACCCATCTTCCCGAAATCCTTGGAAGAGGTTTCTTCTGTAACTTCCTGGGCCAAGTTATACTAAGCGACGATAGTCTACTGTAAGCAGAAATTCTGTCTTAGTCGCGTTGCACCTCCGACTAGAGATGGTTTGAAGGTCAGTCATTGAGAAGTAAAAACAATTTCACCGCAACTTTCTCGTTAGATCCAGTGGACGTCTTTTGTCTTCGTGAATTCCACCTAGTGAACAAGAATCATCCCGCCTCAGTTCCCCCTTTTTTGCTAAATTGATTCTTGCCACTCGCTTGACAGGTCGCCCTACAGTGACTTTTATGCAGCCTCCGAACCTCGTGTTTCGGCCTTATCTCGGACGCTATATTCTCTGTATGGGTAAATGTGCTCCTTATGCCAGATGTCGCAACTCTTTTTTAATCTAGACAGCGCAGCTGTTACCATCCTCATTATAGTGTCCTTTTTATCGGTTGGGCCTGGTGACCTGGAAGGCCTGAAGGCCTCTCTCCCTTGTTCGATGAACTTGTTGTAATACCTAGGTCATCGTTATTTCATGAAGGTGTCACGGAGTAATTTCACTGTATTGTCTTGCCATCTGGAAGCATTTGTTCACGTTCCGTGGTTGGTACTGTTCTCACGCCACTTCTCTTCCCCTCACCAAATTTCTTCAGGCGTAGTTTTCCACCACTATTTTTTCATCTGTGAGGAGCAAGTCAGGGAAGTCCAGTTCTCAGTGGTGATTTCTGAAAATTTTTTCCTCAAAATCCTGTTCTATGATAAACGTATACAAATACTGAAGTGTTGGTGCCCACAAGTTATACGATTCCTACTTATCGCTAAATTAGACACGTGCCCTCTAAAGCCGGTTGCGCTGACCAGTTGGGCGAACCCTGTGGCCGAATGGTGGAATTAATACAGAACTTACAGCATAATACTAATTCCATCTTGGTGCTTCTGTGCATCATAAAGGACAGTTAAGAATTAAGGAGCGCTCACTCTAGGAGCATGGTGAGAAGTCTGTTGTTTGGTACATATCTGAGCGCTTTACCGTCTTATTGTTACGGAGAAAACAAAAGCCTGAATTTTGCTCCCCGCCAATGGTGTCAGCAGTAAATTATATGATAAACTACCTTATTCATTTGGTACTACAAGTGTGAGTGTAACAGAGCTTCTATTTTGTTTAATTATTGCTCATTTCAAAGCACCGCCATAACAAAGTAATGGACAGATTTATGACAGTCAAAGGATGAATGGCTCTCACACAAGAAAGCACTTCTTTCTCTCGGCCCAAAACTTCTACGACTAACATTTGCTCCATTTTTGCCGACAAAATAATCCTGTATAGAAAACGGCAAAATGGGAGAACGCTACTATGGCTAACAGTGCGAGACTAAAATACTGTCACTCACATTTGATCGCAGCGTTCGCATTCAGATAGACTTTCCAGCCAGCCTCTTTCGAAAAGAAGCACTAGACTCGAGTTTCGCTCTCATTAGAGCTCGTCAGTAGTGCATATCCTTGCCACGGCCGGGATTTGAACTCCGGCCATCCCAGTCGAAAGAGGTTGGCTGGAAAGTCTATCTGAATGCAAACGCTGCGATCAAACGTGAGTGATGGTCAACTTGAAAATAATCCAAATCCCCGACCACTCATCAGTAAACTAAAATACTAGTTTATTACAACGACCTTTTTTCTGTGATTATTTTCTTTTTATAACGTCGTCTGTTTTTGTGACACCATTGTATAGAAAACTGTGAGACCAACTCACATTTGGGATTATTGGTGTTTTACCTTTAGCTCAAAGGCTTTAAGCCAATGAGTTTGTCGCTAATTTGCAGCTGCCTAAAACTATTGTGAAAACTAGAGTGTAAATAACTTGAAAGTTTTACGAATGAAGAGCAAACTCGCAAATTTCGGACCGTTTTAGTAGTTGACAGTCAGTACACGTGGTCTCAAAACAAAACTATTTCAATTGTGAAATATCCGCACCAAATTTAGTAAAAATGAATTTGAACAGCTTGGGCGTCGTGTTTAACATGTTATTGATGAACAGGTTGAGAATAACACGACGTTACGAGCAAGTTGTAATACTCTACGTTTCCTCCACATCGGGTGGCCTTCCTCAGGAACTTCGTTCACGTTTGTGGACTGTCTGACTGATTGTTATTTGATTGTTATTTGTTGCCTTAAAGTAAAAGGACCTTCAGTTTTAATCACTGGTAAATTCATATGACCATCAAAGAGAATCCGTTTGAGCCAACATGAACTGATTTTCCTTTCTTGAAGAAACCGTGTTCAAAACGGAGTCCTCGCTTAATCGTTTCTGAACGTTGCAGGTCAGAATCACTTTTCCTAAAGCACGGTTTATCGTGATTTATAATTCTATCGCCGTGTTTCAGATATCCTCGAAGAATAAACGGGATCATTCCTTATTATTTCGTTTAGTATGAAAGATCAATGCACTCCCTGTTCTGCACGTAAAATCGAGTGGGCGTTCATTTTGTTTTATGTATGCAAGTATTAGCTTCCTCACAACACGCATGACCGCCTCTATCTGAATTACAGTCATAGTGCCTACGTCACTAAATATCCTTCCGTATGTGAAATAGCTGCTATGTGTCTTTGGTTACTACTCTTCTTCGGAAGCAGAATGAAATCTTTTGGCAACTGTCTAGGATGCCCATAATAGGCCCATCTGACAGAGCTAGGAAAATGTCATTCTTTGTTGCTTTAGATTGGCCTTCGTATGCAAATAACTTTATAAATCTTTGGATAGTTCAACTACCCATGTTATGGTCAATCTGTTTAGTGCAAACAGATTTACAGCCATGAGTATCTTGCTTGCGACTTTTTGATTACTTGTATTTGTAAGCTGTAGCGAATAATTCCGATAAGAATAACGGAGAGAGTGAAAAGACAACGCCGGATAGCAAGGCTTTAATCAACCAGAAAATGCGGCATGTGGTCTGTAATGTAACGAACGGAAGGGTCGACTAAAATAACGATATATGTGAGAGACTCAGTTGGATAGGGACGAGGAGGATACGATGTAGGAACAGAATATGAAATTCCCCCCGCCATGAAAAAAACTATTCAAAGTAAAGGTGGATTACTAAGAGTTGAACGTCCAACGTATGAAGTGGGTTATCTTAGAACAACGATAATAGCAAAACTGTGAAGCAAGTTTAGGCCTCACGATTTCGAAGTGAATAAGGTCTAACTCTTTGTTGCTTGGAGATAAGATCTTCAACGCTTGTTTCTGGTATGCTAATATTTTCTATCGTGTCTGATAGGACGGAGAGTGTGTCGACAATAGAAAGATTTGGAATGGGGTTTGACAAAATGGTTTGTGGTAGTTCAGATGTGTTTCTGAAAGGAGCCAGTTGGCGAAGGGATACAGTTTCCTCGCGGCCATCTGGAAGACGACTATGTGCGTATTCGGGGTTGTTCTCCAACAGTTCAACTTCTTCTACTAAGGGATCGTATTTGGAGGTCCGGACATTCTTCAGATATATAATACTGGTTCGGGCATAACGAGCCAGTGAGGCAGACTAGTTCCTGCGGGCGATTTCCGATTATGTAGAAACATGCACTCGTGAGCAATGGTATTGGTAACAGTACATAGCAACGACCTGATAGCGTGCAACGCGTCCGAAAGCACGTATTCAAACTAGTCAATGTTCAGTGCTTTGGAATGCAGCCAGAGAGAAACAGTTTTCCATAGTGTGCCATTGAGTCTTTCAACTTGGCCGTTGCCTTGTGGGTTGTAACTGGTGGTTCTGCTGGTGGCTACACTGCGATCATGAAGGAATTGTCTCAACTCCTGCGATATAAACGTAGATCCCCGACCGGAATGAACGAATGAGGGCATTCCAAACATGGAAAAGAGGTCAGTTAATCGGGTAATGACGGTAGATGCAGACATGTCTGGACAGGAAAAAGCGAGTGGGAAGCGGGAAAATTCGTCAATTACATTTAGTATATAATGATTGCGAGTGAAAGAGGGAATCGGTCCTTTGAAATCAATACTAAGACGTTCAAAAGGCTGTGTCGCTTTAATTAAGTGACTATTAGAGGGGGTGCAGAATTTCGGCTTTAATTGGGAACACACAGAACGTCGTTGAAGAACAGATTTGACATTGTCCAAAGAGAACAGCAAATTCTTTGTTTGAACGAAGTGAAACAAACGATTATTCCCAGGATGACAGAGAGAATCATGGAGCTTTTTAAGATAGTCGATAGAAAGAGATGATGCACAAAAGGCTCGAGATAGAGTATCGGCCGCAGGATTATCAGTTCGATCCGCCAACGTTAAATTTCGTCATCTTTGATCTTACTGGCAATTTCATTGTCATACATAAAGGCGACAGAACGTTGATCGGTTAGCAGCTTGAAGTGTGTTCCAATCAGGTAATGTCGTCATTTCCGGATGGCTTCAATAATTTCGTAGGCTTCTTTTTCAACGGCGGAATGATTTCGTTCGGTTGCAGAGAGAGAGAGAGAGAGAGTGTGTGTGAGATAAAGGCCACGGGGCCGCCACTCTGATTTAGTGTAGCAGAGATGGCTATATCTGAGGCATCCGTTTCAACGACAAGGGGAATATCTCTGGAGATGGAAAAGAGTGAGGCTTGAACTAGTTCGGATTTGAGAGATTCGTAGGCAGTAAGTACATCGTTGGATAAGGGAAAGGTTTTGTTACTAATCAGCGGGTGGATTTTATCTGAAAGTGGGAAAACCACTGGGAGTAGTATGAAAACATTCCAACCACTCTTTGCTGTGCTTTCAAGTTTCCAGATGCAGGCAGCTTGATTAGCGCTTCGAACCGATCGGGATGTGGCCTCGCGGATCCTTTGGATATTTCGTAACCTAACAGACGAATTTCTTTGGCAGCGAAAACACATTTGCTTCAATTTAATGTCATTCCGTATTTATCAGCTACTTGTAGGAACCGACTGAGATTAGTTTCGTGATCAACTGCATCTTTCCCGCATACAGTAATATTGTCAACATAGACAAAGGTTCCCTTGAGCGTTTCTCGACGGATCAGCTCGTCCAACGCTCTCTGGAAGCATGCAACACCATTGGTCACTCCAAAAGGTATGCGGCAGAATTGGTGTAGACCGTTGCATGCTTCAAATGCGGTATATTGTCTCTCGCTTTTGTATATGAGGATTTGGTGATAAGCGCTCTGGAGGTCCAGCGTACTGAAAACAGTGAACTGCGAAATTTTTTCTACCATATCATCGATACGAGGGAGGGGATAGGCGTCCAGGTGGGTAAATCGATTAATAGTCTAGCTATAGTCGACGACCATGCGACGTTTGTGGTGATCGTTGGTAGTGATCAAGACTTGTGCACGCCACGGTGATCGCGAAGGTTCGATGATGCCGTCTTTTAACATTCTTTCGATCTTGGCCTGAATGAAAACCTCATCGTGGTGACTGTGTCGCCTTGACTTAGTACGGATTGGATGGCAAGAGGGATCGAGCTGAGTGAAAAGAGAAGGAGTTGGAAGATTGGCAGCAGCCAGACCACATAGCGAAAATGGGGTTGTACACCCTGAAAAGATATCTCCACAGATCCGTGTCGCTGTAGGAAGTCGTGCCCTAATAACACGTCAGCACACAAATTGGGAAGAATAGACAATTTAACATCTTTGTAAAATGTACCTTTGGTGCTGCTGGTTATTTGTGTGGAAGCCAGGACAATTTGGTTGCTTGACGGCAGTCTGGCCCGTCGATTTCGTAGTGTGACTGCTTCAGAAACATAACTTTCTGAGCTCCCTTTGCTTACCACTTCAGTGATAGCCTTGGTAAGGCTGCTTGGAGCTGCAACAGAGATGACAGAGGTGAGGAACGGAGAAATTGATGCCGTGTGTTTCGAATGTGTAGCCGAGCGGCAAACCTTTTGGTAGTGGCCCCGTTTTCCGCATGATTTACAGATCGAATCTCTGGCTGGGCATTTGTGGCGAGGGTGTCGATCATAGCCACAGAAGAAGCAGTTAGTTCGGGCTGCAGCTAGTGTAATTTCGCAGTGACTTCGATTTCTCGGCAGTATGTTGTGAGGTGTCGGTAGCAGCTGTATTGTAAATCGGAGACTGAGATTGGGCGAACGAATGCGGTTGTTGCTGGGCCAGGTCTAAAGCTTTCGCTTGATCGTAAGCGGTTTTCGCGTCTAAAGTTTTGTGTTCAAGCAATCTTTGACGAATCGAGTTGGATAAGAGTCCACTTATGAACGCATTGCGGATGGCGTCCTCTTGATTTTTCTCTGCGCTGACAGCTTTGAAATTTCAATCCTTAGCAAGATTGCGGAGTTTTTACATGAACTAGTTGAGAGTTTCATTGGGAGTTTGTTTACGAGTTGTTAAAAGGTGGCGCGCAAAAATTTCACTCTTTTTTTATATGTAGAGAGAGTGGCGAGTGGTGATAGCAGAATCATAATCGGTACAGTGAGAGATGAATTTGTATACGGCGGGGGGCACAAAATGTATGTGTTTTTAGCTTGTCAGGGGTATGAGAGACAATTAATTCGAGAAAATTTGAAATAGTATATAACCGACGTTCCCAGACGTCACTACTGTCCATAGAGTTTGAATCAGCATCAAATCGATCCGGTCGTAGCAGGCGGTCCATTATTTTCTGGTTTATTAAATTGTAACGAATAGTTCCGATAAGAATAACCGAAAGAGTGAAAAGACAACGCCGGATAGCAAGGCTTTAATCAACCAGAAAACGTGGTATGTAGTCTGTAATGTAATGAACGGAAGGGTCGATTAGAATAACGATATATATGTGAGGCACTCAGTTGGATAGGGACGAGGAGGATACGGTGTAGGGACAAAATATGACATAAGCGTTGAGTGACCAAAATGTATTTTTCCTGTTTTACTATCAAATTTATTTTCCTAGGGACTCCTTTGGGATATCGCGAGCAAAACTGTTAACTCACCTTTTGCCAGCATAACCATTATCCACATGCCTGCTTTAAATTTTTGATGCTCCGCTAAACTGCTTAGTTATTTTCCATACCTATGTTTATTAAAACGAATACTGTAGATCGTATACATATATACGCTGACCAAGTTAGTTTTTCTTAACACCCATCCTGGTCACCACGTGATTGCTTATTTTTTTGTGGTCGTGGTGGAGACTGTAGTTAATTGTACTGTTGGATACCAAACTTAAAAACAACTCACGAAGGTAGTGTATTCTATGTGCGCAATGACAGTCCAGAAACTCTTTTCAAAGCAGAAAGCACGATTGGTTTGAAGCAGCCGTTTTGTATTCCGATAGAGGTGAAAAGCTAGTACGTATGGAAAAAGGCATTGCTCAGTGAGTACGTGATAACCATTCGGTACATGTGGTGAAAAATCCAATATCACGAAATAAACAACAAAAGTTAAACATGGTCATTAACTCTTCAGCACTCCCGACGCAGTGGGTTTCGAGAACGTGACTCCTCGACCAGATCTGTTAATTATGGAAACCAAAACATCGAGGAAATTAACCATGTCTCACTAAACGTGTTTTCTGACTTGGAGGTGTTCGAACCGGGGATTGATCTGTATGAACCGGGTCTGCATCTGTGTCTCTGTGGTATAAGTGGACGGCCACTCAATGGAAGGCGATCTATTAAAAGCAAATTCGAGTACGTCGATGCAGGTGCTATGACATTTTTTCCCACGGTTGACGGCAGAGTACTTTTTTGAACAAGCGAAAACGCGATTTTGTCCCTTATAAACAGTTTAATGCATGTGGTGATCATCATCACGTCTAAGGAAGACGTGGGGAGAGGTCTTCCAATCCTTGTGACTGCAGAGTAGCCAACTATTTCCAAATTAGAATGAATTGCACAAGTACAGCCTCAGGCAGTGTTCCTAGGTGGGTTGGTCTTCCAGAGTTGATAAATGATCACTAAATGTCTCACAGGGTAAACAGAAGCGCTTTAAGGCAGACCTTAAGACTGTGAAACAAATTTCATGGAAAATTGGGAGGGATGTCCTGTTCAGTTGCATTCTGCATCTGTCTGCGATGAAATTTCTTCAAGAAGCCTCTGGTGGCCGTATATTAGGGAGCATTTCGAACATGTCAGCAACCTAACGAATTGAGTTCGCTGGAAAGTGAAATGCTGTCCTATGGTGGTCGTGATTTTCCTCGGAACTCGGTGATGAGCGATCCATTTTCTCACAAAGTGTTTAGCGACCGTTTCTGTCGATTTCCTACTGCAAGGAATAGCAACCAGTTGGTTAGTGAAACGATAGGCACAAGTCACCATAAAGGATTTATCTTAAAAAATTTCCTACTGAACACGGGGTAACAAACATCAAGGATGATGAAACTGCAACTTGCTGTTGATTGAGAAGACGTTCATGAGGGTTTTTTTAAATTCAGCGGCATGCCGAACGTCCACCTTTAACATGTGATAAGATTAGGCTGTCGAATTTTGCGACTGCATCATGGTTGCTCACTATTCAGTTTTAATCTTTGCGGTTTATCACGCTTACCGTACACTTGTCGCTCGTCCACCCACCGAAATTTATACAGTTCAATGAGTATTATTTTTTTAACAATCTTTTGAACAATTATCAGCACTTCCGAATAGTTCGTATCCTCCACCCTTGCAAGGATTTCCGGAAATGTTCAAGCAAACCCGGAACACACCAGTTTTGATGAATCGCTATTTTTAGTCCTTTATATTACGACAAGTTTAGTAACGCCATCTTATGTTCCGAGTATTCCGACAATATATATATATATAGTTTGCAGGTATTTATGTGTATACATCTTTCATGTGGTTTAAGTTTTCTAGTTATACACTGGACCGTTTAATACTTTTCTTTCTTGCTTGTTTCTGTTCCTCAAAGCCCCGTTCATGGAATGCCAACAAGCGTAAACGGTACGAAGCGACCGATTTGTACTTACAGGTAATGTGTAAAAAATAGTGCGCACTGTACTAATGGAGTTTCAGTGAATTAGCCGGTGACAGGTGTTTGGCGCGTGTTATAAAAAATTCGAGTAACAAAATAAGAGGCGAGAACAAACATCGGCAAACTTTTTAAATGTCGTTCTCTCCGTTATGTTTTCGAATAGTTATCTTGGTTTTCCCCACGATGCTGTGCTGTTTACTCCTCACGCATCTTGCAGATATCACAAAATCATTTTAACATAAGCACTTTAATTTTTGTTATGTAACATTTTTCGTAGTGTTTTAAGTAATCATTGCGCTTTGACACCTGGAGCCTCCTTAACGTGTGTTACAGTGGGTCTATTATGTCTACAACAGGTCTTGCAGATATGTGGCCTTTCTGACTTCCCCATTCTTTACAACACTGAGGGACATTTGTTCATTAGCCTCTGACCCTTACGTGTCGTTGTTGTTATTACAGTTACTGTGCCCCATTTCAACGACAATAAAAATAATTGATTGAAGAAGTGAGGATGATAACTATTTCATCAAGGATCAATAATCGTCTTACCCTAGAAATCTTAACGATACTAACATTGTGCTTTCGTGCCATTGTGTAAACACTCCTAAGCTATTTTTCTACGTCGAAATGAATGCCAGACTTGTACAGTGCGTTTACCAGGAGAGCTATGCTGATTAGACCCTCGGCTCCATCAAATCAGACGAACCAAAGATGAACAACCAAGCAAAATCAGTTTCAATTATGAGAGTGTACGTCAACAAAATCAGGTAACAATGCCCTGTTCTCTGGCTAGGTAGGCCTGCCGCTGCTAAGTGATTCCGACTGTTGAGACATTGGCATCGTTCGAAGTTTCCCAATTAAATTCCACATCCAGGTGCCTTATAGGTCATACTTTTAGACAAGTTGCGCCGGATGGTCTCTCTCAGTCATAATATCAGGCAATGTGAATTTTCAGTCTGGTTGTGTTGCTCCAGAGGGAAAACGATTTTTGGGGTGGTTTTGGTGTCCAAACACAGCACACTAATGATGGTACATCTGCGCGTTTTACATTCTCTAGAGCTCGACTGCTACACTTCAGCACAAGATGTAGTGTCAATTGGAGACCGCTCTGTAGTACTCAACCATCATCATCATCATCAGTCGCATGTTATCACTTCGTTATGGATCGTCGGTGCCTTTTAAGTAACAACCAGTATTCGGGTCATACTGTTTTTTTTTGCTGGTATTGTTCTACCATTTGCTCAGAGGTTATGTGCTTGCAAGTGTAACGCTTTTAATTAAAATCTGAACGAATAAGATAGGACGGACGCGTATCAGGCGAAAATGGTTAACAGATTACCTCTATCAACTCAGAGGACGAAGTTGAGGAGTACTATAAGAAAATCTCAGTGGCTGTAAAAAGGTTACCATGAAGGAGCATGTCTTAAAATGAAATTGCAGTTGGGGAGGAAGTAGATTTTTACTACGTCATTTGGCCGTTTAAACACTCGGATCTTTCTAAAACTCAATACGATCGCCATTAGTAATAACTATAAGGTCAGCTTACGAAGAGCTTTCGCAGAAATGGCGGGTACCACTTTGAAGAAGAGTCACATGAGGTGAGATGAAAGTTTTCCTTCAGGAATGACATAGTGCTGTTCCCTGTAGCGGTTTCGTCGGTCGTTGATCTAGTGTAAATTATACCACATCCGAAAAGGGTGACTCATTAACATTTCGTATTTTTCTTGCATATCTTTTACACATAAAAAGACTATTTTTTGCACACGCGTGTAACCGCAACATACACCTGTGGCAAAATGCAAGTTGTCTACTTATTGTAGCGAGAAGGCGTCCAATAAAGCACAATCTTTATTGTCCAAACCGCTAGTCACATGCAACGCGCGCTCTCTCGTTTATAAGTCGCAATTCCAACCCGCAGCACCCCCCGGTTTCCGTTCACACGTCGTGTGCACTTCTAACCGGTTTACGTGCGTGACCGGTGCCTTCT